>WBNM01040181.1:0-10704 GCA_013399055.1 Ramphastos sulfuratus
CAGCTATTGTTTTTCCCAGTCATCCGTGCATTCTTTCCTAATAAGTCTTGCCTTCAAGACTCCTTTCTGCCAGTTCCTTATCTCAGAGTAGTGTGTTCTGTCTATGCAGTAGAGACTATTCATGGGCCAGCAACAGACCATTTCCTATTCTAACACATGGCATGTTAAACCATCCTAACACACTGCCTTACAGTGGTTAAGAATTACAGAGTTAATACACTGACTTTTTCCTTATTTTATCCAACAGTAGTCAATTAATTACCCTAAGTACCCTTCTGAGGACTGCGTATACGAATTTGTGGTATTAAATTGTCAAGGATTAACCTTAAACCTAAAATTCTACTGTTTCACGCATACAGTTACAATATATAGGACAGAGCAAATTAGAGACTAAGTAATCTACTTATCTTTCACAAAAAGGTACTGTAATTGCAATGCACATTCAGTCCAGTTCTTCCACAAAGAGGTCAACAGTTCAACATGATTAGACTCATGAACTTTCCCTTGTTTTTTTTGCTTTCTCTAGAAATACTTCATGTCAGAAATCCTCTGATCTAGGAGGTGCAATGACTTTGGAAGATGTCAAAGGAGTTAATTACAAGGCAGTTGAAGTTGGTCTCAGATGCTGAACTGTCTCATCTTAAAACGTAAATTCTTTGTGAAAGGAATTAACCTGTCTGTGTAAGTATACATGTTTGTAAACTTGTAGTACACTAGCATCAGATCTATGGAAATTTTCATAAGTTCTTTGGAGTCTCATTTACTACAATAGTTTAATTGGCTGGATCATGAACTAAACAGAGAGCATGGAAAACGTATTCTAATCCATTCATGTATGGCAAATATTTGCTATTCAAAGAGTTCTCTACCTCTCCCTCTCTCTTCTCTTCCCTGCTTCACCTATTTTTCTGGTCAGAGACTGTTCCAGATAATCTACTTGCCTATCTAATTATCATCTTTAAGGCTGATAAGGTGCTAAGACTGAGAAAAACTTTATGTAATCTATTTTCCCAGAAATATGATAAAGGCCATTAGAAATGTTACTCTTCTATCTCGACCTTGTATCTTTTTGTGTTTTAAGAGGGTTTTTTTCCCATTTCATTGTGACTCCAAGAAACAACAGTAGTTAAGTTGCTACATACTTAATAGTATTTCCTGTTAGCCTAAGCTGTAGACTGAACTCCTCAAACGTGAAGAGGCCCTCACTGTAGGTTTAGAAAGCACTTACTTCATCTTGATGATACTTAATGACTTCAAAAAGCATTAACAGTCTTTGGGTAGCTTTCTCATCTCTCTATTTAAACTGATGGTGACCTGAGTCTGTCTATATACTGAATTTGCATAACTGGTTTAACTGGGAATAATATGATTTCTTTAGTTTCCCCGTATGAGACACTGTCAGTGAAAACTGGTCTTTTAGACCACTAAAACACTGCCCAAGGAAGTTAGAGTCACAAAATGGTAGCTCTTGGGATTTTTTTAAAGACAGTTTTGTAAGAGGGATAGTGAGGTTTGGTATTTTGTAGAGGTTTGTTAAAGAGTCTATGTGTGTGTGTGTGTGTGTGTGTGTGTCTTCATATCCCCAGAACAGGATACTATTCTCTTTCAAACTATGCTCTTTCAAACAGCTCAAATATCACTTCCTTTTTACCATTTTAGCATTCATCATTTTACTAATGTTTAAGCATTGGTCCCATCCTCACATTTAAAGGTAGCACAAGTAAGATATTTCTTCTTTGGATTTCTTTGTAAATTAGTTTGATCTGAATACACACAGGCTTGAACTTTGCATAGTGAGCTGTGAAGCCCTTAGTAAAGTTCTTTCAGTTTCTTATGTTCCCAGAGCTGATCCAAAGAAGAGTTGAAAAACCCACAGATGTACTTTTCCTCATCTGAAAAAAACTTTGCAGCATTGATAAAAATAAGAAAGTGTGCTAATTGATTGTTGTTGTGTAATTTTCATTCATAATGGAAAAATCTGTGATGAAGTTCAGGGATCATGGCAAAGATGTATTACTTTTTACTTACTGAATTACTATTCCTCAATGGCCAAATTAGATACAATTTCAAATAGTGTTGCCACTACAGTATGTCATGTAGTTTTTTTCTAATTACTTATATTAGGTCATGCTTTTCCACCACAATGGAAGGAATTATGGAATTATCTGCCATGAGAAGGATTATGTAACAAGTTACTGGAAAGCAGCAGAGGGAAATCACATGTTGTGGTGACAGTGTGCAAACCTGGTGTGCAAAGGCTCTCTGGTGTCTTGTTGTGGTAGGCCTAAATAGGCCAAGGTGGGCTTGTACATGTCGTGGCTTGCACAGGCATGCTCCCCTGCTCCCCCTCCTTCTGN
Organism: Ramphastos sulfuratus; assembly: GCA_013399055.1. Classification (NCBI taxonomy): domain Eukaryota; kingdom Metazoa; phylum Chordata; class Aves; order Piciformes; family Ramphastidae; genus Ramphastos; species Ramphastos sulfuratus. The sequence continues at coordinate 2,358 of WBNM01040181.1, forward strand.
AAGCGGTGTAAGTGACTGCACAAACCTTCTCTACCAGTAAAAATGTTTGCTTATGCTAGTTGCCTTTAAGGTGTTCCAGTTTTGCCTGATTCCTGTATGTATAAATTTCCAAACCTTGCATTTTTGAACCTTGTAAATAAGGTTTCTGGTGAGATTTAATGTTAATAAACAGTTTTCATAGTTATTAACGATCTCTGCCTGGATATCAAAAATTGATATCATTTGTTAATAGCGAATCATTTTCACTACATGTCTCCAGACAGAAGTTGGATTTAATTGCCAGCACAGACAGCTGTAACCAATCATGGCAGCAATATTTGTTGACATCAATTGAAGAGAAGAATTAGCAGTTATAGATTTGGGTGCATGATACTTGCATAAAGCATGGGTAGCCAGCCTGTGCTGAAGCCCTGGGTACTGACACTGCTGCTGATATCATCTGTAAGTAGATTAAAGATGGCAAAGCTTTTCTTACTCTCTGTGCACTCATAGATCTGATTACACTGTGGGTGTATGCCATACAGTCTGTTTGTGTACAAACATGCCTGACCTCTGTGCCACTTCCAAGAAGTCCACTGCCTGGTTGACTTTCAGAGTTGATAACATGGTGACTACAGAATTTAAAATGCTCTCGGGTTTTCTGGGAATTTTGATTCCTGCTCTTTTATACAGTGTCCTTACATGGTTATTCATCTAATCTAATTGCTTTCAGAATTTCTTTCAAACTAGTTATGCAAAGTAATGGTGGATCTCTTAAGTAAATTTAAAGGTTCCTAGGTGGCTCTCTTGAACAGATTTTAACAGGATTATTAAATCATTTACTTATTAACTGGTGTGAAGGGAAAAGTACTGAAAGAGAATGTTATAGATTGAACTGATGGATAAAGGAGACATCAGAAGACTGAAACCATTCATGGATTACAGATAAAGTCTCCCAGGGAATTGCTGGGGTAAAATACATAGGGACTAAAATTCCTGAGAAGAGCAAAATAAGGTCACTGTTGAAACAATAGAAGTAGAGTCTAGGGAACTAGGACTCCCAACACAAAGTGATTGCTACCCACACACACTCAAGTAGGATTGCTACTCACTTCAATATGTCACTTACACTGAAGTTGCAGTGATCCACAAAGAATTCCCTTTGTCTGCTCAGGATCCAGTCCAGCTGAGGTGTTTATGATATCCATTTGCCTTGTCTTCTGCATGAATGAGGTTTGTGTCCCAACTTCAGAAGACTGACCAAACTTCCAGGCCATGGGCATTTTCAGTGACATTAATTTCTACTGTTGAAGTTCAGCAGTTCCTCTGAAATTAAAAAATGCAAAAGAAGGTTTAAAAAAAAAAAAAACCAAAACTGAATAAAAGTTTTATCTATGATTAGGGCATTTCAATGAGTGTGAAGATGGGAAGGAACAACTCTCTTATTTTCCGTCTGCTCTGAAGACTGATTTATTTTAGTAGGGAAAAGGACACCATTTTCACATTGCACTGCATTGAGCCTGGTAGTCTAGTTCTGACTGTAACAGCTGAAGAGGAATGGGGACTGCTCCTGAAAATGGAACCATGTAAGTTTTCGGTTGGAGCATGCTATATAATAACTGTGACCATGGTGCTTTCAGTCATCTTTAGAAAAGGATTTTGTTTCTTGAATGGGTTCTAGATGTTGCAGCCAGTCTCTGCTGGCTCCCCATAGGCCTTAGAGTTATCGACACCTTCTCATTCAAACTGTGCTTTCACGAGAGCTACATGTGGAATATGACCACTCCTCCAAGTCAGGAGACATCACACTCTGCTCAGGCCATGGTAGTAGATTACTAGGTATGCCAATTGTTTGGTTTGAAACCTTCATTGTGTCATGTAAAAAGAAAGGGCAGCATATAGATAAACTTACCCCTGAGTGCCAGCTCAGGATGTTGTAACCGAGTTACCATTAGCCTTTACAGACTCATTGTTACTGAGAGCTTTTAAATGCAGCAAGATGAATGCAATAGGAATTTGAGGAACAGCAAAATGCAGATACTAAATTAACTACCAACAGAAGTGGTTTACACATCCTGCTTTCAGGAATCACATTCAGAAATGCCATTTAAGCAGATAAACTGCACATTTTCACCATTGCCATTATAAGTCTCATAAATGAGACTATTACATAGATAATAAATGACACATCTTTTCTGGGATGTTGTGTTATGAGCATCACTTTGGCCTGCCTCTCACGTAAGACATTTTTCTTAACTTCCATCTGTAGAGACACCAAAATGAGTGCACCACACATAGTTAAGAGCTTCTGCTAATATTATCGAGAATGGAAGTACACCATTTAAGTCAAGGAGGTTTCAGTTAATGCCATCACCGTAAAGATAACATAACCATCTGTACTGCTTCTGCATGTCTGCAGGTGGCATAACAATAATTAGTTTGACAAGCAGATGCAAAAGCCACCTCCCAGGGACAAAGCTTTGTTTTTATTTTTTCCTTTGAGTCACCTCCAAAGGCTTGCATCTAACTGTCCTGGAAGGACAAGCCCCAAACATGCCCTAAGCCAGACAATGGGCTAGGCGTTTCTAAGTCTGGTGAGCTGAACATGGCCCAGACTTGCCTGAACACATCCTGGGGCCATGAAAACCATGTGCATGTGTTGCACATGGGTCTGACCTTGTGGTACACATAGAGATTGTATGTACCTCTAGCCATGTTCGGACAAACTTGATTCTATAGGTTAAAGTATTGAGTTTCTCCTTTTAATTTTCTTCTGCTATTTCTTCCATAATAGCAGAATATTGCTATTCTGCTATTAATTTTAATCTGCTATTATTGCCAGATGAAAGTTTTATTAATACTGGCCAAAATAGTAAGCTTTGCCTTGCCTTGAATTGCCCAGGAAGCAAGAAGGGCTGCTGTTGAGGCTGCAGCAGAAAAAGCCTCTCATAACAAGCAACTATACATCTGCCATTCAAAAAGCTGCAGAGACAAGAGGTACTCCAGACCTGTTAGCCTTGCACACTGGCAGCCACCCCAAGTACCAGAGAAAACCCAAAGCCACTGTCTTCACGTGCTAAATTGATGCATTCCTCATAAAAGCAGCATAGACATGACTCAACCTGGCAAATCTAACCTTAAAAGTCTCCCATAAAGGTTCCAGGCATCAGCCACTTTGCTTAGGGGCCATAAAATCCCCTAGTGGGCAAGCAGCATTACCGCCGTGAGTCTCTTTCCAGTTTAAATTTATGTTTGCACTTCTGGTTTTGATTAACACTTTAATTGCCTATTCTCTGAGTAAATAACCACAATCATGCTTTTGCACCTTGTAAATAAGTTTTCTTGAGAGGTTTCATATTAATAAATTATTTTTATAGGCTTATTAATATTTCCACCTGCTTTTTAATAATGATATCTTGACACTAACCAGAGGCAATTCTAAATCAATGTTTATTTAACAGGGATGTCAAGGTGATGAATAAGAAGGAAATGTATAATAATAACAACGCAAATATTAGTCAACAAGTTAGATTCATCCGATTCATCAGGTTATATAACTTGAACAGCTTAAGGACATGCCAGTCTTCTCTCACCTTTTGTCACTATGGAAAAGAATTACCCAGTGACCTTTCTGAATCACAGAATCACCTTAACTACAAAAGACGTTCTCTAGGAACCTGCTCTAGTGTGTAACTGATGCGATTCTTACTAACTATGAGTTATGATCAGGCAGATACATGGTGGTTCAGGAGTTTCTCTCTCCTCACACTTGGAAAATCACCATACTAGCTCAGACAGCTGGAATTAAGATGAAGCTATATATTTACAGCACAGCGCACATTTACAAGCATGTATATACAATATTTACAAATATATACAATTATATACAAGTTTAAAGTAATACAGAAACTCAAAATCCCTCCCAAGCAGTGACACTTCCTAGAAGAACTCCCAATTAATCCCTCTTCTCCTTTCCACCCCACTCCTTATCTCAGAAATAGCCAGATAAGCCCTGTATAGCCCACGTGATCAATTTGCATAGATTTGAGATGAGATGCCAAAAGGCAACAAGGGGTTAGAAGGAAATGGTTAGATCAGGTTAGATAGATTTCATGCAGAGGAGTGAAGGCAAGATGCAGCCAGGCACACAGACTGAAGAAGGTGACTTTGTTTATATTTGGACTATGTATGTCTCTCAGCAGAACCAATGAGTGATATACAGATCACTATTATTCTCTTTTCACAGTCAATGATCTAATTTCTCTCATTAAAATATTCCAATTAGCCTCAAGCCAGCACAAGGTATCAAAATTATTACATGTTATTTATTAATATTTTAAAAATCCCCACATTTATTTACAGTTAATATATAGACAGATTCGAATATTTGGTTGGAAAAGCTACCTTTGCAGAATGTATATATGATCTGTGGAAAAGGACAAAAGAACCCCACAACTCACAAAGAGCTATGAAGTAGGTATGTTTATTATGGTGCCAGGTCCCAGGGGCAATCGTTCCACCAAACCTGGACACCATACTCTGGCTGTTATTTATGTTACAAAAACATACATATTCATGACAAGAGGTAGGGTTATTACAATTATTTCTTAGAAAAGGTGTGGTTATTAAAGTTAGTTCTTGGAACTCATTAACATAGGTGTCCTCCCATTCTGTGCCCCAGTTCCACCCACTCAGTGGTCTTCTGGTGGTCATCTGGGATGAAGGTCAGCAGTCTTCCTCACAGTGTACTTTTCACCTTCGGTCCAACTTCACAGGTGGCTTCCTCTTTTTTTAATTGATTCATTATTTTCAAGATCCCAGGTTCTCTTTATCTCTGGACTAGTATTCTCCCTCTTTGTCAAGAGATACAAACTTCGACATTTATGGTTGCACATTATAGCTGTCCAGATAGGTGCTACACATACCTTCTTACTCTCTAATCAAGAACCTGCATCTGGTCTGTGGGGCCCTGTATTTGCAAAACTTAAGGGGCTCTTCACCAATATTCTTTGATTTTATACTTTTCCTTTCATCAATTCCTCCCCCTTTTCTTTCAACTAGCAAATTCCTTTGCTATACGATACCATTTCATATGCATGCAATCAGAGGATTTCAACAAGATTAGAAAATTTAGAAAACAGTAATCAGTTTGGAAAGAGAATAGTGCTGCAATATGCCACTTGCACTGTAGGGGTAATTTAAAGGAAGTTTCAGTCACTTAAGAGTTAAATGGCAGGCACAAAACTTGATAAACTTTAGAGAAAAGTCAATTTACTCACAGTCAATATCTCAAAGTTTCGGTAATTGCAGTCCAAAGATGATGTGCAGCTGCAAAAAACAAAGATAGTTCTGACCACATGGAGATGGCTCCACATGGTGTGGGGGGGTCGCAGCATCAGAGGAAAACTTTGCAGAGGTGTGTGTGGTTTAAATTGGGCTAATTATCTCCAGCATCCTCAGGCACAGCGAGACAACTCCTCAGCATGGGAGGCAACTCTTTCTGTGGTGTACAGGGAACTACTGTATCAGCCAGCCACCTGGATGAGGCAGGATTCAGGCTCAAGGGCTGTAGCAGTCCTGTGGGTGCTATTCACCGGGCTGGCTCCCTTCACAATCAGCAGGAGTGGTTCCTGAGGTCATAACCATGAGGCTGCAGCTGGAGTCGGCTGGTTCGCAGCTCGGCTGGCCTCAGGGAGGCAGCTACTCCCAAAGTGGGGCAAGCAGTTCCAGACCCTGGATCAGTTTGGGAGATGGGCAATGCCAGCATCTTCCATTATAGACATAGCATGGAAGTAAACAAGGCAGGAGCAGGCAGCAAGTGAACAAGCAAGCTTAAAATCTGAACTTAAACATTTTGCTGAGAGAACGTAGGTCCAATAGGAATAGAAAAACACAACAATTAGCTGATCCTGGGTTATTCACACCAAAACCAGAAGATGCACATGCTCAGCATCAGGCTGTCCACAGTTAAAAAGCATGAATTCTGTTTACCAATGTGCTGGTTGGAGGCTAACTGGAATATTTTAATGGAGAAAATTATATTATAGGCTGTGAAAAGAAAACAAGGGTGATGTCCGCTTCGCTCATAGGTTTGCTGAGATGTTTAAGAATAAGAACACAAACATAGATAAGGCACTCTCCTGAAGAGTCTCAAGCTTTCTAGTTGTTTTGGTCTGGACCTCTCTGCTAACCTGACTAACCACTTTCCTTCTAACTCCTCTGGCTGATCCTCCAAACTCACCTTGCGCATAAGGCAAACACTGAGGTAAGGGATAAGGAGAAGGTGGAAGGGTGGTTGGGAGTCCCTCCTGGGGTCTCTGATTTCTGGTAGGGGTGCCTGGGGTCTCTGATTTCTGGTAGGGGTGTTATGTTTCTGTATTACCTTTACCTTGTATATTTCTGTAAACATTCCTGTATATTGTGTATGTACCTGCTTGTATATTGTGCTGAGCTGTAAATAGCGCTTCAGACCTTAACTTCCAGCTGGTTGAGTCTAGTCTGGGTGATTTTACAAAGTTTGGTGGGGGGGGGTGGGGCGGGTAACTCCCAAACCATCACAACCAACATGAAGCAGGCTTCTAAAACAAGTCCAAACATGATGGTGGTGTTTAGATCAACAGGTGCCAAGGCTTTTATATTGTTTCCCACCTTGTCCCAGCCCAGGAAAGTTGTGTATGTGTGGAGTCTGTTTGTTTGTTTGTTTGTGATACATAGAGACATGACCTAGATATATTTGGAGCATATTTTTGGACCTTCCACCACAGTAAATATTCACAAATAGTGAAAAAAATATTTCCTCTTCGCAAGTCAAGTAGTCTGGCCTTGCTTTGTAGTAAGTTAATATGTGATATATTCTCCCTTTTTGTTATAGTGACAAATATAATACATTTGCTTTGCGCAACTCTGCAGCATTTTCCCCTTGTCTCCATCCTCACCTTTTACATTCTAAGAGCAGAAAACTTGGGTGGGTATGGAAAAGCACGAACTTTGCAATGCTATGACGGCTTTGACTTTGATCAGATTAAAAGCCTCAAGAAATCTGAAGGGCCTTCACAAATCCAATTATACAGTATGACATGTCAATAGGAAAATTTTGTTTCCAACATAAGCTTCACAGTCATCAATTCTGACATTAAATATAAGTCTATCCTGTATTAATTCTAATTCTGGCTAGTGTAACAGCAAACAACATCTCTTTTATGAAAAATGTATCAGATTTTTTAAGAAATAACTTTTATTCAGCCAATCTATTTGTTTATGACAGAGGTAGAAAGTACACAGACTGCTTATAATGTGGTCCCAAATGCAAATCCTTACCATTATAAATTGCTTAATTCTGTATCTTCAGTAGAAGCTCTTTTGTCTCTTATGACAGATAAATGGATGACACTTGGCTGACCTCCTAACACCAACTGTTGTAGAGATGTTTCTATCTGCTCTGCTATTTTTTGAGCTAGTGATGAGATCAGAGAGCATTTCAGAAAACCCTTAGCTGCTGCCAAGCAATTCTGTCCCAGAAAGGACTTAACCCTGTCAGTCCTGCTCCTATCCGGTTGCTCCCTGCAACATGGGCTTCCACATTCGATCTCATATTTTACTTGTAGTTCTGGGGCATCTTATGTGGATGTACAAGCTTTTGAGCTTCACCATTACAGTGCCTTACTTGGCATAAAAGGAAAGGAGACTAGTACCTGCCACTACAGAAGGATCCTTCAAGGAGAAGGATCCTGGAGAAAGCACACACAGCACTTTATAAGGTTCAGCAAGAAAAAGGGGAGGATATCATCTCTAGGATGGATATGGTTCTTCTCATGGTGTTTAGTCAAAGGCATTCAGCAGCAAGCATACAACAGATTCAGCCCTCAGTTTCTGCCTCGTGTTGTGTAGCCTAGGTGGCACACAGATACTTGATTTGGTAGAGTGTTTCTGGGGTGCTGAGGAGATTTAGCCATCTTTGGAAAATGACTATTACAAAGAGAGTATTGGAAAGGCTGAATGAAACTGTGGACTTCTCCAGCATATACAGGAATCCTCTGTAAAAGTGACACTGCATCAGGACAGTGAAGATTGTTCCTCTAGTGCAATTGTCAGGAGGGGATTATGCCAAAGTCCCTATTGCAAAGCTTCCATTTTGGACACATTGAAATACAAAGGTATACAGCCTTGCCCCCTTCCTGTCCTCTCTCTTTCACTGCAGCACTACATCCAAGTACTTTCCATATCTATCCACAAGTTAGAGAGTGGCAGAAAGTTCAAGAGATTGAGGTTAGGCATGAAGAAACTAAAACAAATGGATTTTCATGTGCCTTCAGGAGTGGTAGTGGTTTTTTGGGGCTTAAGCATTTATAGTATCAGTTTAGTCAGTGTA
>WBNM01040183.1:0-127426 GCA_013399055.1 Ramphastos sulfuratus
GAGTAAGTAATAGGGGCCAGAGTTCCACTACTTTTTGTGGAAAATACTGCAAAAGTACCAGAATCAAGCAAGCAAAAAACCCACTTTTGTTTCCTAGAATGCATTTTGACTCTAAAATAATCCATGCAAAATTCAGAGGTACATAGGAACACATGACAGACAGAGAGAGAACAACTCTTCACATCATCCTACACAGTTTGGTGTATTTATAATATTATTTTTAGTGCTTCTGTTGGGCTGTCTGTGCTCTCCTGGCTAAATAAAGTTCTCCCCATCTATGCAGTTCATAACTGAGCCTTCCTCTTTACCAGACAAGGTGTTTTGGAGTATTGAGACAAAGACTGCCAAGAATTATCACAAACTACCTAAGCAGACTGGGTGGGGAATGGTGAAACTGGTTTCATGAAACAAGTTGCAAAAGCAGCAAAGTCCTACCTGTGCCCAATTGCTGAAGACCTGTCCATTTCCTCCATAAGTGACAAGCTCCTGGGGAAACTGAAAAAAAAGGCAATTTGACAGTAAGGTGGCAAGCACTTTGCTGAAATGCTTCACTATATCTCTGAGCTATTCTTTTAATCTCTCTAATAAAACTTTTTTAGAGCTTATTGCATCAACACTCTCTAGATTCTTGAAATCACAAAATACCAACATAAAAAATGATGATAAGAAAAAAAAACAACCTACTAAAAATGCTCTTTGAAAATGAGGTATTTCTCATTGTTACAATGGTATTTTGGCTGGGGAATACTATGGAGTGATTCCTTGGTTGCAGTTTCTATAACAGACATCCCAGTAAGCTCCCAGTAAGCTGCCTGAGATTACAGTTTGGTTGCCACTGGCATTTACAGCTGTAAGAGTGTGACCAGCAGGGGATAGCTGCATGGCTCCTGTCCTGCCATTTCCAAAAAGGCTGCATTATACTGCTTAGTACTTGTAAGGATAAATTTTGCTCCTATAATCTTCTAGTCAAACTGTCCTTGAGAAATGAGCTTTCAAAGATGGGACTATTTATAACGTCTTGCAATGACAGGACAAGGGGCAATGGGTTTAAACTGGCAGCGGGAAGATTTAGACTGGATGTCAGGAGGAAGTTCTTTCCAGTGAGGATGGTGAGACACTGGCACAGGTTGCCCAGGGAGGTTGTGGCTGCTCCCTCCCTGGAGGTGTTCAAGGCCAGGTTGGACAAGGCCTTGAGTGAGCTGTGCTAGTGGGAGGTGTCCCTGCCTATGGCAGGGGGTTGGAACTAGATGATCCTTGAGGTCTCCTTCCAACCTTACCATTCTATGATTCTATGATGCAGGAAGTATTAATTTTTCAAGGTAAGTTGTAGAAGAAATATACTAAGAGCTGAACTCATCCCATCTCACATACGGTGACCAAGCTCCTGCATAGAATGGGAGCTGGAGTGAACCTTGTTGGTTTTGTAGGAGTCCTCAGAGGTCTGCTTTAGGACCAGGACCCACTGTGTAGAATTAAGAAGTGCACACAACAGGAAATGAATGAACTTAACACAAAAGACCCTGAACCCTGGGTATCAAAATACAACAGGACAAGCATAGAACCACTGTTAGTCCCTTGCAGGCTTAGCCTCAAAGAAACAGCCATTCTAGCACATCACTCCCTAAGGAGGCGGTGTGAGACTACTGAATTTGGCCTGCTCAGCTAACGCAGCATCCAGCTCTGCACATACAGGGGCTGGCACGTACCTTGGGGCACAAGGCAAAAGGCTTGTGAGCAACTGAAACTCTATTCAATCTACGGAAGGAGGATCATCTGCACACAGAATCTGCACACTGTACCCCACCTGGAGTACTGTGTGCAGTTCTGGAGCCCCCAGCACAGGAAGGACATGGAACTCTTAGAGAGGGTCCAGAGGAGGCCACGAAGATGCTAAGAGGGCTGCAGCAGCTCTTCTAAAAGAACAGGCTATGAGATTTGGGGGTCTGCAGAGTGGAGAAGAGAAGGCTTCGAGGTGGCCTTCCAGTATCTGAAGGGGCCTACAGAAAGGCTGGGGAGGGGACTATAGACGAGGTCTTGCAATGACAGGACAAGGGGCAATGGGTTTAAACTGGCAGAGGGGAGATTGAAACTGGATGTTAGGAAGAAGTTCTTTGCAGTGAGGGTGGTGAGACACTGGCACAGGCTGCCCAGGGAGCAAGATCACGTGGGGTGATTCTGTGCTCCACAACCTCCCTGGAGGTGTTCAAGGCCAGGTTGGATGAGGCCTTGAGTGACCTGTACTAGTGGGAGGTGTTGGAACTGGATGAGCTTTGAGGTCCCTTCCAACCTTACCATTCTATGATTCTGTAATTATTGTCACCTGTGTGCCTAAATCCTTTAAGTTTTGTATGAGATCTCCCACAGGAAATAATTTGCTGATTTGCTGCTGCTCTAGGAATTCAGCTTCTTTATTTTCACTGCCTCTTACCTGAGCCACTGAGGGATCCAGATTATTCATGATCATCAACATAATGGCAGCAGCCGATTTGGTCTTGCAAGGGTAGTCTCCTATAGGGTATGCTCTGAAAAGGTAGTCACAGAATTGAAGACAGAGACTCCAACTCACAAAGGCACCAACAACAGCACACCCTACAGAAATGTCTCTGTATGCCCAACGCACTCCATTCAACTGCAGCCTTTTATCCAGGAAGGAAGAAAATAAACTTCAAGGGCAGATCTGAAATGGCATATGTACCTTAACAAGCAAAGCAGGTTTTAACTCTTCTCAGAGCTAAGCAAAGAAAATGTATCCAACTTATAATTTGCTAAATGAGTTAATTACAACTGGTTATAAATACAGCAGCCAGTTGCTCCCATTGCTTCTTAACTGGACTATTTTAGGGATGGGGGAAGTGGCCTCTGTGACAGTTGCCAGGCTAAGCAGGAGTTTTAAGGAAAATAGCATTCATAGAAGCTGCCTTCAGGCTCATCAGCCCTCGTTATTTAAGATCCTCCCTCCCTGGAGGTGTTCTAGGCCAGGTTGGATGAGGCCTTGAGTAACCTATGCTAGTGGGAGGTGTCCCTGCCTATGGCAGGGGGTTGGAACTAGATGATCCTTGAGGTCCCTTCCAACCTTACCATTCTATGATTCTAAGATCCTATCTAGGTACAAAACACCCAGCCTGAATTTCAGCCCCAAAGAAACTCTCAAAAACTAAGCTAGTTAGGAGAAATATGGTCCTTTTCAGCTGAATAAAATGCATTTCATCCATAAAGTTGAGAGGTGAGGTATAGGAAATCCTCACGAAGGTATTCTGAGTTTCCTAGCACTAACATGCTTCAATGCCAGCAGCTGCAATCTTCTCACTGTTCTCTTCTCCTCCACCATCCGTTTGTCACATCAAATTGCTCTGAAAATTCTAGTCCTATATTTATATTGTAGCTCTCCAGGGAAGGGACAGTTCCTTTCTGTGTTTGCATAAGACTCAGTACAATTGTGCCAAGGTCTCTGAGTTATGACACCAAAAGTAAGCATAACCATTGAGTGAGAATTTTTCTCTTTCCCTTTCTATCAGCAGCGTCACCATTACAGATACCAGAAATTCCAGCATCACTTGACATGGTTTCTAAATGGTCTTCCATTTCCTGGATCTTCAGTGGCTGGACACTTGCTTTGTACAGAGAAAATACACTGAAAATGTTAGGCTAAATGGACATCACTGATCATCAGACCTGGAATGTATATTCTATAGATTCATGGAATGGGCTCCTCTCTTGATCATATGCATTTTATCCTAGCTTTTTACAGCAGGATACTAAAAGAAATGCCTCATACTCACTGCCAAACCAAAAGGGAAAGCATTTGAGGTTTTCCACAATACTTTTACTGTTTTCTGCTTTTCTGAGATTGATGCGATAATGGATTTCTGTGGAATGATATCAATTCATCAGGAGGAGACATTTCTACATAATATTGCTTCAGAATAGAAGAGACTCAGATTTCAGATATTAGCTGAGCATGGGTATTGAATGGAACTGAATCAAGTTGGACTGTGCTCCCTAGGACATACAGAACAAAAAAAAAAAAAAATCCAATGCTAACAGAATAAAGAGAACAAAAGACATTTTAATCTGGAACTGTAAGGGCCTATTAGAAAGAATGATCAGTGTAATGGTCACAAAGAACACAAATCAGTCACTATCAAAGAATCACCGATACCAGTGCTGGAAACAAGCTGTTGTACTCTCTCATCAAAACCTAAGTTTGGAGCTAGGGTCCTCTGAAATCTAGCTCAGAGCTAGCGTCCTCTGAAAATCCAGCTCTGCAATAGCTCTCAGGTAGTCTTCCAGTTGCTTTCCCCTTAGCTAAATTCCACAACAGCTGACTCCAGACTAGCATGGACAGCACAGAATGGGTGCCTGTGGAAATCAGAGTGCTTTCTAGTTGCTTGTTTTATTCATATTTCTGTGTAGACATTAACCAGGCCTGCTGCACGCAAAAAAAAGGAATGTCTGAAAATAGTGGCTAGCTCCCAGCAGCCCTCTCCAAAACCATTCTGCTTCACAGACATTAGCCCCATCTGCCCTAGAATGAAGCTAGGCTCCAAGAACAACAGGCAACAGGCACAGCATACTAAGACCCCAGGGTCAGACACAAGCTCCAGCAATGGAAGAATATACTGCCTTTCCTTTAAGCTCACAAAGCCTCCTCTGTGAGACCTCTGTGACATCCAGACCTCTCAAAAAAAAAAAAAATCATAGCAGTTTCCAAGCCATTGACTCATCTGAGCTTACCTCTTGGTTGAGTTGAGACTTGACTCACCACAGCTCAGGACTGTAATTTCAAGCTTTCTGTCTAGGCTGCCATCAGAGGTCTCTGAATAATGACTGGATCCTAGAAACTAAGAACCTGTCATGGGTCAGAGCATTTGTGATCTCTGCATGGAAATGCTAGCTTTACCAAGCACACAACCTTGCTCATTCCTTTCCCTCTGTCCAGGGGTTCTGAGCTTTCCAGCAGAGACTGCCAATGCCTATCCAGAAGAGCTCACAATGTCTCCATGATAGTCCCACAGGACTCTCATGAACAGGAAGAAAACTGAAGATGAAGCATCACTGTTATGCAGCATTAAAGAAGAGCATCCCAGAGCATGCAACATCACTCACTGGAAATGAAACCATTGCTGTCTAATGACAAATAGATCATCCACTTTATTCAGATGATGCACTTCACTGATACCTTGTGACATAAGTTCTGCAAGAGGTTCATTAGGACACAGCAATGCCACTGTTTAAAGATCAGTTCCACAGCTGAAAGCTAGCAAGCAAATGGCAGTCAAATGCAATGAGAAGCATGCAGTCCTTACCTCATCTCAATAGCTGGGCAGAATCTGTACATATAAATATGGCCATAGAGCCTGAGTTCTTCAGCAAATTCTGGTGCCAGCTTCTTTTGTATTTCAGGAGGGAAATAACGCAAGGCATTGCGCAAAGCCAGCTGCCAAAAAAACCCAAGAGAGACAAAAGCTGAGCTGAAAGAGAAATGGAGGTAAAGTAATGGCCCTGAACTTTAATCAGATTCAGCTGGAAGCCTACCTAGCCTATCACAAGGATGACATAATTAAAAAAGCCAAGCTCACACCAGGGGAGATCTATTCTTGCTTTCATTTGGAAGTGTTTTCACCTGCTGTACACAAGTCACCCTCCCCTTTCCACCCCCAAAAACCTGCATGAAGAGGGACCCTGGATGTTTTTAAAGACATTAATTCCCTCTCACAATGCTAGAGGGCACTGACTACCAAGGAAAACACTGTACAGAAATCTTGAGCTGAGACCTTGAACTTTAGAGACACTGAAGACTCCACTGTACTTTCCATTCAAAAAAGGGATCGTAGCCCTGAGTTACGTATGTGACATACTTCCAGATGAACACGTTCTTGGGATAAGTTTTATTACAGATTCACTACATTTAGCATCCTAATGTATTGCAGAGGGTGGTGGTTTACATTTTATTGATGCTACATGTATCATTGCCAAATTAGCCAAAGTGATTAGCAGGCACTGAATTAAATTCTGCAGATGATACTACGTGGCTTATACTCTCTATTGCCTTCAAAGGCATTACCCATCATTTGCAAAGTACAGTATGTCCTTTTGGATGAAAGAAACCATAAGAAACACTATCTTTAGTAACAGTAACAGTCTGTTAAGTCATGTCTCTGTATTCCATGCTCCATCTGATTAAAACCATAATGAGAATAAAGGTTTTGTAGTCTTTAAAAAGCCAATTTCATGCAAAGATGCTAAGAGATCTTACAAGTTCCATGAGAAACGACAACACTATCCGTGACTTTTAATTGAAGAGATTCACAAGTCACATGGAATTTCACATCTTCATTAGGCTGATTTTTAATAGCTATGGAAAGGACAAAAAAAAAAAAAAAAGGATTGTTTCCAAATCTCATAACTGTTTGCAAAGCAACCAGTGAGGCCCAGTTTTGGAGAGGGCCAAGTATAGCAAGGATACCCAATGTTACACCTGCTGCTGGCACTTCAAAGAGTTATGGAAGCAAGATTCTTCTGGAGAAACTGAAGGGGTGGGCTATGGTGCAGGTGTCTACTATCTAGAACAAAGGTAGCTAGAACCATCCATTCTGGTCAGAAGTTCTGAAGCAAATCTCATCATGTAGCCTGGCTGTGGTTTGGCTCTTTGGCTCTTATGGCCCCAGCCGCTTCATCTGAGCACGCTGGCCTCACATACACTGAAATCGCACTGAAAGAATGTCAGCTCTAAATCTAAAACTGCCCCGTGCTGAGGGGTTCATAGAATCATAGAANGCATACCTGCTACTGAACAGACATACAGGTCAGACCCTTTCAGGTTGGTGAAGCTCTACCAATTTACACTAGCTGAGGCTCAGACCACTAAAACCCTGTAATTTAGATTTAAAATTACAAGGAGTAAAACCTATCTACACGATGAGCAAGTTCCATCTTCAAACACCACCTTATTCTTCTCCAGTTCTTTTTCAAGGGCTTGTAAGTAATGAACACAAAATCCCTGGC
The DNA here is from genome assembly GCA_013399055.1 of Ramphastos sulfuratus. NCBI lineage: Eukaryota > Metazoa > Chordata > Aves > Piciformes > Ramphastidae > Ramphastos > Ramphastos sulfuratus. Next base: position 7,006 of record WBNM01040183.1, read on the forward strand.
TATATTCATAGCATGAAAAACCATGCAGGGATTTTCAAAGTCAGGCTGAGACATAAAACTATCACAGTGTGTTAGATAGCTAAGAAATTTCTATGGAATAACATTGCCTGTGTCTCTTGCAACAACAAATTCAAGAAGAAAGCATTGCCACATTTGGCATTTTGGTTGCCTATGAGACCTATTGAGAACTATCAGAATGAGTGCTTTGCTTCCCGTCCAGCAAGGATCCCCCAGTCTTTGATCAATATACTATATGTATTACAATGAAAGTGATGGACAAATATTTCTCTTTGCCCTAAAAATACAAGTAAGAAAAAACCTCTTTGGATTTTTCAAGTAAATTCATTCAGGCTAAGCCTTATCCTATTGAGTTACACATCAGAAGCCTGAATTTTGATGATGCAAACATTAATGAAACATGAACTTGGATGCTCCATGAAAGGTGGAAAGGGCACCTTGGATGCACAGACAATAGAGACCTGATCTTATGAAAGAGGACTAAGACTGTGCCCTGTTTAGCTTAACTGAACAAAGGTGACATTTGATTTCTGTCTCACTGCAAGATAAATGTCAAAGCAGGAAGGAGCTTCATGGAAAAGCTGGAAGAGGAATAAATAGCTGTTCATTACCCATAAAAAAAAATGTAGTCTTGACTTTACAAGTATTTAAATATAAGAGATTCTGAAACAGTCTCTTAATAGGAGAGATAGAGCACTTAGAACTGCTTAGATGGAGCCTGACTACTTTATGAAAGGGCAATTGCCACATGTATCAGGAGGAAGTTTTCATATTTATTATTGACTCATAAATTGAAGAATCTTGCATTTAATTAAATCACCAAATAAAACATTATTCTTACCTTCGAGTAGGATTCATGTCCCTATACCTGACACATTGCATTCTGAATATTAGGCATTGTGCATTTGATATGTGGGTGTTCATTCTGTTCATAATTCCACTAACAGAATCTTAAACTGTATGTGCTCAGCACCTCCAAGAAATCAAGTTCAGAGTCTTAAAAAAATATATTGTGCTGGTTTGAGGCTAATTGGAATATTTTAATAGAGAAATTATATTATAGGCTGTGAAAAGGAAACAATGATGATGTCTACTTCACTCATAGGCTTGCTGAGATGGATAAAACTAAGAACATAAACATAGATAAGACAGTCATCTCTCAGGCTGTTAGCAGCTTCTGGCTTCCTTCTCTCTGCTGAGTAATTTCACTAACCACTTTTCTTCCAACCCCCCTGGCCGATCCTCCAAGCTCACCTTGCACGTAAGGCAAACCTTGGGGTAAGGTATAGGGGTGGGGAGAAGGTGGAAGGGTGGTTGGGAGCCCCTCCTGGGGACTCTGATTTCTGGGAGGGGTGTTGTGTTTCTGTGTTACCTTTAACTTGTATATGTCTGTAAATATTCCTGTATATCGTGTATATATCTGCTTGTATATTGTGCTGAGCTGTAAATATAGTTTCATTCCTTAACTTCCAGCCAGCTGAGTTCTAGTCTGGGTCATTTTATGAAGTGTGTGGGGGGGTGGGGAACTCCCAAACCATCACATATATCAATTGCCTGATAGGTTGTTTTCTTTTTAAAAGTGCTCTGAGTTACTGTGTGCTGAGATACTGATTCAATTCAGCTGAGTGTAATGAAGGAATTGCATGCAAAGTCTTCCTCTTAGATCTCCCAGCTGGATCTAACATTTGATTCTTCTGGTAAATCTCTAATCCCTATTAGTTGGCCATTTCCATCTACTTATTTATTTATTTTTAAATTCACTGGCATTCATACAGTAAAACATGATCCTGCTGCTATTTAATCGAGATTCAGATCTCTCAATGTCAGCAAAATGTAGTTGAAGGGACCCATCAAATCCTGCTCCAATCGATCAGCTGTAAAATCCTTCTTGGGGGATCCTCTGGAGAAATCAAGTCCACCAGGCTCTGCTAATTGGTGCTTTTTGAAGAGCCAGTGCCTCTTCAGAAGGTATGTCACAAAACCAAGAGTTTCAATTTAAGAGACACTCAAGCACTAAAATCTGTAATCTCCCTGTTTACTGAGGGTAAGGGAAACATGAGGAAAGGAGCTTAACTCTACAACTTCCTAGTTCTGTCCCTTTTAGAATCATAGAATGTCAGGGGCTGTAAGTGACCTTGAAACCTCATCCAGTCCAACCCCCCAGCAGAGCAGGATCACCTACACCAGATCACACAGGAATGCATCCAGGAGGATTTTGAATATATCCAGAGAGGGAGACTCCACAATCCCCCTGGGCAGCCTGTTCCACTGTTCTGTCACCCTCACAGGGAAGAAATTCCTCCTCATGTTTAAATTAAGTTTCCTATGCCTCAACTTCCACCCATTGCCCCTTGTCCTGGCATTGGGCATTACCCAGCAGAGCCTGGCTCCATCCTCCTGGCACTCACCTTTACATATTTATAAACATTGATGAAGTCATCTCTCTGTCTCCTCTTTTCCAAGCTGCAGACCTCCAGCTCCTTCAGGCTCTCCTCGTAAGAGATGTTCCATTCCCTTCATCATCTTTGTGGCTCTGTGCTGGACTCTCTCAAGCAGTTCTATGTCCCTCTTGAACTGGAGATCCCACAACTGGACACAGTATTCCAGATGTGGCCTCACCAGGGCAGAGTACAGGGGCAGAAGAACCTCTCTTGACCTACTAATCACAGCCCTTCTAATATATCCCAGAATGGCATTGCCCTTCCTGGCCACAAGAGCACAGTGCTGGGTCATGGTCAACCTCCCATCATCTAGGACCCCTAAATCCTTTTCCCCAAATCCTTTCACAGTGGAGATGTTGCTTGTTCCTTTACTCATCCTACAGCCAAGTCACATTGCAGTCTTCCTGCTGCCCCAGCATGATCACCTGATACCTGTCATCTTCTGCTTGATAATGCCCAGGCTCAGAATCTTTGGTGGCACTATTCCCTAAACAAAAACTGTAAAAGCAAGATGTTGTTTCACATATTATCCTTCCTGATAGGTCCTAGCTAAGTCAGCTCAATTGGGAAGTAAACATGGCAGCTCCTCACTAGCCATTGCTGCAAAAGCCCTACAGGCTGTGACAGCTCCAAAGTTCCAAAATAGACACCAACGAGTTTGCCTTCCCAATCCACATATAAACTTTAAAAAGTGGCCCCATATCTAGATGGCTAAGCAGAGTAACACAGCCAGCAGCACAGACACCTCACCAGCCAGAGTCCAGCCTTATAGTACTCGAGAGTGGTGACCAGGTCAGTCCAGGGAAGGCAGTCAGGTTCTACCAAGAGTCCAGGTCACCAGGCAAGAGCATAGAGTTGTGCTGCTCTGACATCTAGCTAGAAGTGTGAGTCAGGATGAGGTCTGGAAATGGTTACCACCAGAGAGATAGGGCCCAGAGATCATAAGGAAGGTTTACAGTGGCAAATCAGCCCACAGGTTGGAGATCAGGGCACACAGACACCTTGCAGCAGACCTAGAAACTAACACATCTCCCACACACCTGAGACTGAAGCCTCAGCCCCCAGCATAAATGAAGCTCCTAAGCCTGCAGGCAGAGGGCATGGGTGGAGATCTCAGGTAAGGCTTGTCAAGGTCATCAAGGTCCACTATTGACTTCAGGGCCCTATGACTGAAACAAATAATACTGCAACCAGGTCGTGGATGATCATTCTGGGGCAGCAGAAGGGCTTGGCTCTAGGGTGAATGGATGAAGACCAGCCATTTGTTTTCTGATTCTGAGCAACACTGAGAAGTTTAACATCCTCCTAAGTTTCTCCATCTTCATTGGAATGTCAATGAGCATTGAACATATGACACCCACATAAGTTTTTAGAGGTTGCTTCTGTGTAGAACATTCACATTAAGAGACAGATGGTGAGAACCAAAAAGCTGCTGTTTCCTGAGCTGTGGAGGGAAAGAGAGAAGATATGGATTCAGGCCTCAGGCAAAAAGAATGCTGAAGGAAGAGAACTCAGGAAATTTATAAACAGAATCAATTCTGAGAAACAGCTTGATTTATCCAACAGGATTAAAGCTGGTGTGATAGGAAGAATTGTGTGTCTCCTCAGCAAGTCCCAAAACACACAGAACTTTAGAAATGTCACTTACAGGATTTCTATTATAACCACAAAAGGAGGCTCAAGAAAATGAAGCATTGGCAGTGCAATGGTCTATTATTGTAGAAAGGGCTAAAACTGGAATGAAGGTGTGAAAACAGAGGGGCAAATCCTGAGGAACTCAGCAGTACATTTTTAACTTCACTTCTGTCAAAGCTTCCTCTGAGTGTTTTGGTTAGAAAATCATAGAATCATAGAATGGTAAGGTGGGAAGGGACCTCACGGATCATCTAGTTCCAAGCCCCTGCCATAGGCAGGGACACCTCCCACTAGTACAGGTTACTCAAGGCCTTGTCCGACCTGGCCTTGAACCCCTCCAGGGAGGGAGCAGCCACAACCTCCCTGGGCAACCTGTGCCAGTGCCTCACCACCCTCACTGTAAAGAACTTCCTCCTAACATCCAGTCTAAATCTTCCCTCTGCCAGTTTAAACTCATTGCCCCTTGTCCTGTCATTGCAAGACCTTGTAAATAGTCCCTCCCCAGCCCAGGGTCGTATGTAAAGACAAGGCTTGCAATATGCTTAGCATTACACACTGTCAACAATGTCTGGAAACCTGTCTCAAGACATAAAAACCAACTTGTAGACAGACAACCTTTCTGTCTACATGCTTTTCCAGGTGTGGAATACCTCTTTAAAAAACTAGATTTGACCTTTTGGATGTGAAATAAATAACAGCTGAGTTTCTAGCACTGCTAAGAGTCTAAGGCAGAGGATGAAGAATAAAAGAAATCAGAAAGGAAGCATTTAAGACTTTAATAGTTTGATGAAAAACCCTGCTAGCATGACTCTTATCACATACAGTAGGTATGAAGCAGTGACGAGGGCAGGATGTTAGACAGTAGACTGAGGTCAGAAAACTCAGTTTACTGCTATCTCCCTGCAACGCTTAAAGGAGTCAGGAAATTACTCCAGTTTCCATATAGGGAGTGACAACTCCTTCATTATCTTTCTCTCCCTAGTAAGGTTTGGCATCCATTTGAGAGATACCATCTCCTCTCCTGCAGCAAGGATTCCTTCATGCTATAGCAAACTTAGCACAGGTAAGTGTTCACAGTCATGTATGACTTGGGTGATGGCATCCATGGATAAGTCAATTGACCTATCACTTGCCCATCCTGTGTCCTTGTTTTTATACAGCTCAGCAAGCCTATGAGTGAAGTAGACATCAACAGTGTTTTCTTTTCAAAGGCTATAATCTATTTTTTTTCCATTAAAATACTCCAATTAGCCTCAAACCAGCACAGCAAGGAATAAAATGGAAATGATCAGCAATGTTCTGACACGCGGTGAGGCTCACTCCTCACTCCTTTATCTTCAGAGCTATCACCACAGCCACTTCTGCACACTTAGCAGCCACACTTCCACGTGGCTGAGCTGCCCCAGACACAAACAGGATGCCTCAGGAAAGAATGCTCCTGACATTGATATAAATCCTCTTTGGATATCTCACAGCTGTTCCTGTTTCTACCCTTTGACTAGGCTCTCCTCAGCTCGTGGAAGCGGACTTTGAAAGAATTTGGCTGCTGATGCCAGTGGGGAACTCCCACGAAGGCAAGGAAGTCGCATGCAACTTGTTAGTGGGGAAGGAACTTCTATGTTCTGACCAGAATGTCACATTGTAAGTGATGTTACATCTGATGAAGCACAGACTTTCAAACTAAGAAACCCACGTTATCCTCTCCCACACAAATTCCTCAGGATCCCCACCCTCTGACCATTATTTTCTGTTGCTGTTTTGCTTTTTTTTTTTGTTGGTATTTTTGTGGGGTGTTGGTTTTTTTTTGTTGTTGTTGTTGTTTCTGTTTTAATCTCTGACATGAAATAATGCAATGATTACTTTAGTGCATACACAGACTATTCAAACAAAAAGAGACAGGAAAAGAATTACACAACTGAAGGAAAATAATTAACTCAACTCCCTTGCAAACTCACCTAAATTCCAGGATGCTCACACTACTGGGTAAAATAAATTATCTTGGGATTTTTTAATGCAAATATACAGATGTGTAGCCTGTACCACGATGCTGATTCACTGCATTTGATGCTTATTGTATCCGAGGGGTTAGCTTTCACTCCCATACATATGCAGTGGTTTTGCACCAGCATTCATAATTTTGTCTCCCAGGGACAATGTTGGATTGACAGTATTGATGTCTAATGCCTTTTATTAAGCCATTTAAAGTCACAGAAGCAGTTGTGCAGCAAATCGCCCTCATATCAATGTGCTTATCTCTGGGGGAGGAAGAAAGCAAGCAAGCAGAAGAGTTTCCAATACTTGGTCTCAGAAATTTTAACACAAAGGAGATACCTCTGCCACAAAAGGTGCACACAGAAGAGCATTTGAGGCAACCAGATTTGCTGCCTCAAGCTGCATTACCCAAAAAGTGAGGCCCTGTGAAACTCCATGTTACCTTTTTCTCCTGAGCAGTCAGGTTAGGGGTTCTCACAGGTGCATGGGGTACTCCTTTCCTCCGACCTCTGTTTTCAGGTAAAGGGTATAGAGGAAGGCCACCACAGATTTCCTTGATGCTGGTCATAGCTGCTAAGAAAATAAGAGGAGGAAAGGCAAGGCAAACTGGAGAGGTATAAGGAATGGGGAACAAAGGGTGCAAGTGAGCAAGAGTCTAAGCAATTCAGATGTGCCACCAGTCCAGGCTGATCTCAAAGAGGACAGCCTGTCCTCTGGCTTTTGCAAAGAGGTCTGTCAAGCAGAGAGGGCATGGCACAGGTGACACACCTTCCCCCCTCCATGCCATGCCATTGGCTCTTCCCTCCTCCCCCCAGATAAATGATTCACAGTTTTACTGTTTATTCTCTGAGTGCTTTGTCAGCTGGTGCTGCACTAAGCCACTAGAGCAAACACATTCACTTTCCAAATCAACTGATTCTCCCCGTGTTCCAGGGAAAGTCTGGAGCATGAACCTCCTAACAAAATTAGCTGTTATCATTGATGTCACTGTTCACACACACTGTTCAGCCAAGATGGGCATTCTCTGTTTGACACCTCCAGCTAAGGGCTGCTCCTCAGATCTCATCAATTTGTCTTCTAGACAACAGCAGCTGTCAATGATAACAGCAAAATTTCCCCCTCCGGTGTTAGCTCCTCTTAGTTCACACTCACGGATGGATGTTGGTAGCATTACACTGGAAATGTATTCATTAGCACAGGTAGTGGTTTTCTCAAGACAGGCAATAATCAGGGGGAAGAACTGAGGCTTTCAGTTCTAAGTCACTTTTATACCTTACAGTCAATAATGAATAGAAAGTCTTAGGGTACTGCCATGCAGACATCACTAATAAATTAATGTACTTAGTTTTGATTTTCCACGTGCAGTGCAACATGAACTTAGCTCTCCATTTTGAGTGGTTTAAATTATATAGGAGCTTCTTGTCCTTTATTACATCCATGGAGCCACAAACTATGACCAGGGAATTTTCTCAACTGCACAGTTTGAGCATGGTGAAATTAACGAGGAGAAACATTTCAGGTAGGGATGAACCTAGGAACAGAAAAAGGCACAAAGGCAGCAATCAACAAACAATGGCAACAAAGCACAATAATTAAATGACAGCATCTCATTAATGTCACGTTGGCTTTAGCTCCAGGACATACTGCACATCCCCAGCTCCCACAGAAGATGCTTGAGTTGAAAGAACTCAGAATGTCCCAGAGGGGCTGAGTGAACAGCAGACTCAAACCCTCTGAAGAATATTAACTGTCATTTATGGCAGGAGAATTTTGTTCTGCAGTTATACAGTATTTTAGCTGTTTTTCAAACAAAAGGCAAAGACAAAAAGGAGAAGAAAAAAGATTCATGTTTTGAAATTTTCTCTTGGGTTTTCTTATTAAATAAACACCAAAACAAAACAAAAAACAAAACAAAACAAAACCCACAGAAGAAAATGGCAAAGTCAGAAAATTCTACCCCAAAACTTAGCTAAATAACCCTGCCTTACATAAACACCTCAAAAGGAAATAAATCTTTCCTTGCCTTATTTGTATGATCCACATTTTTCAAATCCCTCTAAGGTCTGACCCTGCACAAGAGATGGGCACTAGAACAACCTTGTCTGCGTTTGGACTCCCTTTGACCTGCTTCCCTCTGTGACATGGAGCAGAAGTTAGTGGCATTATATTGCTGTGAAAACCGAAGAAAAAGAGAAGAGAACTGGCAAGGGTGGATGTGACTCCCTGAATTAAAATTATTTCCAGGGTTGAGCACTTTCACTCCCTGATAGCTTACATGACGAAGCCTCTTTGCTTTCCTGGGAGCTTCGTGTTGGAGTTCACTGAGCAAATCCGACTTCGGGGTCCTGCCCAGTGCGGACCGGGGGCAGGCGAGTGTGTCAGCGGTGCCAGGGCAGACAGCTCAACTTCTCTGGGAAGCCACAAGCCGGCTCACTGCCTGGCTTGTCCCAGCTCACGCCTGCGGTTACGGAACAACCCCGATGTGTGTGCCCGTTAGTGCACCGTGCGACCCACACCTGAAAGTCCCAAAGCCGCCCCGGTGGCTGCCTCGTGGGTGCCGGGGCGGGTCTGTGCCCCCGGGGCGGGTCCGTGCCCCCGGGCGCTGGGCAGTGCCCCGCTGCAGGGCAGGTGTCATGTGCCGAGAGGGCTGGCAGAGGGTGCTGCAGGGACAGCCGGCACCGGCCGGGCTGCGGCCTGCCCCCGCCCCGCACACGCACGTACGGACAGACACACAGGCGGACACACGGGCACCGGCTCCTGCGGGGAGAAGATGCGGCTGGAAACCAACGCCTGCATCTGAGTGCAACAAGGACCAGCCTAGGAGACAAGGAGGTGCGGAACAGACCCATCCTCGTCCTCCACCCCTAAAAAAAGAAAAAAAAAAAGAAAAGAAAAGAAAATAGCACACATAAAGCCCAGGCAGCAGATCCCACCCGTGCTTTGATAATCCCTTTTGCAGCCAGACAGGACCAGAGAGAAGAACTGCCCAGCTAGGACTGAGAGATGCGCTAGAGGCTGAGAGGGACGCAGAGACAAAACTTGATAACGAGCAAGTCCTCGGGCGGGAAGGACTCCCCAGCCCTCACCCGTGCTGTAGCAAGAGTGAGGAAGGATCCTCCAGGCCCCCCCCCCCCCCCCCCCCCCCCCCCTCCCCCCCCCCCGCCCCGCCNCCCCTTTTCTCCTCTCTCGCCTGGGCGCTGGGCATTGAACCCCCAGCCCCGCAGCCCAGCCCGCAGCCCCTCCCCGTCAGCCGCAGCCCCACATCCAGCAACGGGGACGGCGGGAGGGGACTGCCCAGCCACGGGCACCGGCAGGCTGGCGGTGGGTTTGTTTTTCACTCCTGTCCCCCAGGCGCTCGCTGTGTGAAGCCAGTCCCTCGGAGGTGGGGGAGAAAGAGGCTTCCGTGACAGCGGAGGGAGGAGAGAAACGTAAGAAAATAAAACAAACGAAAATAAAAAGAGAAAGAAGCCAAGAAAGCACTTGCTTCTCATCACCGCTCAGGGAGAAAAGCCAGCTGCGCTCTTCTTATGACCCTCTGCTTCAAGGAGCAAAGGGAGAGGAGGTCCTGGGGTAGCCCTCCTAACAAAGCAGGGCTCCCGCTGCCCGGACCCCATCGCCACCGGAGTTAGCAGCAGGCTGCGGGAGGGGCTAGGAGGGGGGTGGGTGGGGGGACGGGGAAAGTTGCCAGGGGGAAGCCAGGCAAAGCCAAAACGAAGCTCCACCAAAAGAAGGAGCAGCAATGAAAGTTTCGAAATAGCATCCCAACAGCCGCAAAGGACCGGACAGGACACAGCTCTTCGCCTCGCACCAGCTCTCGATGGTGCGTTCCAGAGACTGCATCAGGGATGTGAATGTCCCCGGCCCGCTGCATGGAGAGGTGTAAAGACACAGAAAATCTTTTATATTTATTTATTTATTGGAAGCAATGGACGGGTGACACCCAGAAGACATCTGAACCCTGAGAAGAAAAAAATCCAAACACCTCTGGAGAAGAAGGAGACAGCAGCCTTGACCCCTCCACTGAGAGGAAGGTGAGAGAGAAAGAAAATACAGAAAAGCCATGCCAGCACCAAACCTGTAGATTACTGCAGCTCTTTTTTTTGCTTCACTGAGGACAGATATTTTACTGACAGCCATGCAGCATAAAGGCATCATGCTGATTGTGCTCTTGGAATATCTTATTTCTGGCCATGGGGAAGCAGGTAAGCAAGATAAATCAATACTGCTGTTGTGAAACAATCAATCCTAACTTTAGGAAGGGAAAGGGGAACAGACTTGTTTGTTAAAAAATATTAAATAGAATGTCAACCTCTTTATTTTAGAATGGATTTTTGTAGGGAATCTGAGTTTGTCAATGTATACAAATGCATCTTATCCCCTGCAATACACTCTTTATAGCTCAGCCTCCTCCCAAAGACTTGTAATAGGATGTACAGTTTCATACATCCTTAAAAGAAAGAAGCTGATTAATTTTGTGAACAAAAGAAAACTAAGAGAGAAAGAATGAGGTAGGTGGATGGAAATCTGCTGGATAATTGTTTTGAGGATGAAACACTGCCCTCCTAAGCAAGACAAGAGTGAAATGACAGCATCCTTGGGCAGCATCACTGTGGAAATTGGTATCATTCTCTGTTAACTTCGTATTGAATCATTAAAAGTCAGAGATGGTGTTTAGATATTACTATTTATCCAAGGCAGACTGTTCGTTCAGAGTATTCCCTAACAGCTAACATATAGTAGAAAAAAATAAGTTAGCATTAGAGATAAAATAGATTAGGAGAAAAAGAGATGCTGATTAGTCGTGTGTGTATATTGAGGGTGTTGAAATAAGCATATACAGGAATGATACAGCTGCAGTGGTGTTTACATAGGGTCTTAGATATACCTGGATTATGATGGAAATAAATTCCTTAAGGGAAAGGAAGCACTAGATTTCTTTTCTTCCTGGTGTGGTTTAATACATCTTTAAACTTAAATAGAGAAGAATTACAAAGATCAGTTCAGAGAAATAAAAATAATTACTGACAAAACCATACATCCTTGGTGACTTTTCCTTTGAGATACTGGCTCGGGATCTTTCTGTACAGGGAAGCATATCAGTGGTTTAAATTTCATCTGGGTGCCCAGAGTACTGAAACAGGAACAACACTCTTCGTGCAGTGACTTAAAAGTGACTGTTCAGCTACCCTGAAAACTCCAGGAAAGTCAAGGTCAGATCAGGTGGCACCAGTTTAGATTATTTTGATAAAACAGACATCAGATTTCCAAAGCTGCAAGAGAGATTTTCTTTAAAACTGAACATAGCTTAAAAATTTACAATCCTGTCATGACATTCACTGGCTTATTTGGGGGAAAAGTCTGGATACCCCAGGGAAGGAGTGGAGGGAAGAGAAGGTGCCTTAGTGTTCTTACTGTCTTCCCTTGGGCATTCACTAGTTTCCCAGGTTAGGTCTCTCCCTTTAGAATACTTATGTTGACACCCAGCACAGAAAGGTTACAGAGGTGTCTTGTAAAGTTGCTGATACTATTGTGGAAAGCAGCCTGTGACAAACTAGCCTAAATTTGCTGTATGTCCAGTTCCCAAAGTGAAAACTATTTTTTAAAGGAGATGAAGCCCACAGGCAGCTAGTCAGAAAACAAATCTGGGGGGGTGGGGGAGAGAGTGCTCTGTGTGGAGCTAAAGACACTCAGAATAACAGTATAGGACATAGTGAATAACAGCAAAGTAATTGGATATTGAAGGTGATGATGCTAAGAATTCAATGCCAGTTTAAATAAATATACATTGGTTGGTCAAAAGATCACACAAACAATTAGCTTGTGAAAGAATAAGGTTATCTGGGGTTTGGTGGTGGTTTTTTTTTCCCCTTCCTTTTTTCTTTCTTCTTTTTAGAATCACTATAAAAATCTTGAAGTAACCATGAATCTTTACAAGTCCTGTTACAGGTAGGGTGAGCACTGCTGAGGCTGTTGTTATTTCAGACAGTGTTTTCCAATCTGTGTAATTTGGAAGTCTCAGCCTTTTCCTGAGCAGAGAAGTGTACAGGGAAGGATGGTTTTGACATATTTTGTTAGCCTGTGCAGTAAACTCTTTTCAGCCATATAGTTAGTCCTCCTGGTTGGAAGTTAAACAAGCTGAAGGGGCAGTTGTGTGGTGAGTAAATGGAGTATAATATTTGTGGGGAGTGCAGTATTTACCTTCTGCCATTTCTGTACAAAGAAGACACCCAGGCTTGTCAAGATTGGGTCCTTAGATCTTTAATTCTAATGCCAAGGGGAGAAACCCTTAGTGTTTAGGCTGGAGAAGTGACCTAAGTTTTAAACTGTGAGATGTGACACTTGGGTGATCCTTCCTTTAGTTTTATGCAAGTGGAGACATTATTCACCTCAGACTTATGCATGTTGGAAGAGTTAAGGGGACTGACAGCAGCTTGGGCTCTTGCTTCAGCCCCAGCCAGCCCTGGACCTCCCCAGAGGAGCAGCATCTCGGGAAGCAGAACCTGGGCCACCTCACCTCCCGAGGGCACCACCCTCAAAAAGGGGGCGTGGCATGGTCAAAAATGGCCATTTCTAGTACCCAGCTTAAAATTTATTGCAGGGCCTGATTATCAGCAAGGTTTAGTCTCCTCTGGTTTGGGGTTGTTCAGCTCATCATCAGCAAATGAAGCTGTAGCTGTTGGAGCCCACAATTGCTCCACAAGGGATGCAGCCAGACAGATTGCAACTGGCCACAATGGAAGCGAGCCCAGACTTGGCTGAGATCCTTCAGTCCATACTTCAGGACATGGAGGCAGCATGATTTCAGAACTTCATCTGAGGGCATTTATGAAGGTTGACTCATTAGCTACAGTTATCAAGGGTGCTTTGGTGCAGAAATACATCAGGCTGCTCATAAATGGATGAAGACTTGTACGACTTGCTTCATGTTGGCCCCCGACAAACCAAAGGCATGTATAGTAAACAGCATTAAGGGGTAAAGTTCCAGGTTTGATTAATAAAAACTTGAGCAACTCACATTCTCAGAGTGGTTAGCTTTAGACAAACACATAAAAGGTTTTGTCTATTAAGAAAGTCAGACAGATAGGGAACAATTGAAATCCTCATTAGACACACATACTGAAACTGCTCCAACAAAAACATAGCAGGAGATGCTCAGAGGTTTTGGTGTTAACTGAGTCCTGGGCTGTATCAAGAGCAGTGTGNGCTTAGAACTGTAAAATTCTCTCTTCTGTATCTGTAGTAGACTTGAACATACAAAATCATTAATTTGCATATGGAAAGGAAATAAAAATTCCAATTGAAATCACTCAGAAAATATTGGGCATCTTTCCAGTCACATCAGCATGTTTTGCCTCAGTTGTCATATTGACCTCCTTTGTGTTGGGTATGCAATGGAGGGTGGTAAAAAACCCAACTAAAGGAAAACCTGAGCCTGTTCTACAATGTTCCATTGCACTAGAAGTCTCTGAAGTAAGAGATTTCTGTCTGAGATGGTGCCCCAGGAACATCAATATTATGACCTCTCTTGAACTGTGTGATTCAGTGTTATCATTGGATAACACCATTGTTATAACATGTGCCAGGCATGTGCCGTTGACCTGCCACTTTGTGGCACAGCTCTGAGGGACCAGAAAACAAACAAATAAATTAATCATACCATTTATGGAGTCAAGCCAGCCTCCATGGAGTAAAAGCTAATCAACTTCACAATAATATGCAATGCCCAGGCACAATCAAACTGTTTAGTTCCTTATGAATTATTCAGTGAGTCCTCCTGGCAGTCAGGCAAAGTTGTTTGTTCGCCTGGCTGCTGTTTCTCTTCTGCAGTGGGTCCCTATCACTGTCCAGACCCAACATTTCATGTTGTTTCCACAGAATCAGTGAGTGATGGACAAGTTGCACTAACCTTGTGGTCCAGCAATGTTGTGCCAATTGATTTCTTTAAATGCAAAGCTTTTAATCGACTGCAGATTTGTTTTCCATTTTCTCTCCTTCTCTCAAACTCCATTCTGCTAATTTTCCTAATGACACAGCAGTTAGGACAGGAACTCTTTATTGATGTTGCTGCACTAGCAGGTGGAGCAGATAAACCTTGAGACTGTTTTTCAGGAGAACAAGCATAATTTTCTTCCTTTTCCAGGTTCACATAAAAACAACTGGAAAAAAAAGTCAATACAAGGCTAATAGCCCATTTATGGGAAATGTAAACCACAGCAATTCCTCTTAAAAAACATTTATTTTTTCACTTTTTCACATTCTTGTCTGCAAAGCTTCCCCTTTATAACTCCTTAAGTTTAGAACTCCTCCCCATTTCCTCTATGAAAGCTTCAGTGGTGTAATTATGCAAATAGAGATGGACTTCATTTTAATTACATGCTGTCTTTATCCATGATCCAACAGCATTTGAAACATGGACCTATTCTTAATCAAAACTAAGCAATGTGACTCTTAGAGGTAATGCTTATTCAAGGCTCAGTTGTAAGACCAGCCCCACTTAAATTCTCTGGAGGCAAAGGTGACACCTTTCTGCAGCACTGAGCAAAATCAGGTCATGTGCAATCCACTTAAAGCACAGAAACTGCTCTGCTTTTCCTGATTCTTCACCAGTTTGACTAGGAGCACAAACCTAAATGCCATTTGCAAAGACATCCCTGAGGTATGAAGTCTTAGCTCATTATATTTTTGCTGACTTACAAGGTTAGATTTATCTCTATCTCAAGAATTCTGCCTGACTCAGTGAAATTCACCCTCCAGAGCAGACAAAAATTTGAATTTTCAGGTGCTCTATTAAAAGGAGGAAGCTCTGAATGACTTTTGTGGAAACCTGAGTCCTTTCTGAGGACAAAAGGGCTCCAAGCACTTGCAAGGAACCTCTCAGATAAAATCTCCTAAGCTCTGGTGTTTCCCTGTAAGTGCACCAGAAGTTCACAATCAGAAAGAAAATACATCAAAATGGCCAACAAGCAGTCAGGAGGACAGTGTGAGGTCTTGGTGGAGGATCTCCAGTGGTGCTGAGAATCACCTGCACAGTGGGTGTTGAGGAGCAAAGAACAGAACTGAGAGAGATAAACATCATCATCTTCTCTCTTTTCCAGCTGACTTCTGCAGCTTCTCCTCTTATGAAATTTCACCTCTGAGTGGCACAGGGAGTGGTGGTGGAACTGAGGAGGGGCAGCTTTCAGTTCTTAGATCCAAGGACTACTCAGTGGATATGTAATTTAGGTGCTGCTGCCTGCTAAGCTCTTCAGGTCACCTAGGACTTCACTGAGGTACTAAAAAAAACTCTTGGACAGCCCATTCCAGTCACTAGTGGAAGGCAAGCCTCCAGCAGGAGGAAACCTACTGTGTTTTGTTTTGTTGGGATTTTCCTTCCAGAGGCTGCTGCTTACAATGCCTGCGAGGCACACACACACATTAAGCCCAAGTTCCTTTGAAGGTGGCTTCCACCTGTTTCTAAGAGTAGTCAAGAGCAATGTTGGATGATCTGCTTCCTTGCTATCTGAAGTTTAAGACTCTCTTACGCTGCATGTAAGATAAAATGGCACACATCTTGGGATTCACCCAATGGGATTCAGTGGACATGTAGCTGTTTTATGTCTTAATCCTGGGGAGCAGAATGCATGAGGTGTTTTCAAAAAAAAAAAAAAAAAAAAAGAAGAATGCTTGCTTGAAGCAGCTAAGTTGTCCTGGATTATTTACCTGTTACTTTTGTGCTGATAGAGTAAGTTTGGGCTGAGCATTGGTAAGAGTTCCTACCTTCTTTGATCTTTGAGGTTCCTTCCACCCTAAACCATTCTGTGACTCTATGGATGAGACCTTGAGCAACCTGTTCTAGTGGGAGGTGTCCCAGCCTATGGCAGGGGGTTGGAACTGGACAAGATTTGAAGTCTCTTCCACCCTAAACCATTCTGTGATTCTATGGATGAGGCCTTGAGCGACCTTTTCTAGTGACAGGTGTCTCTGCCCATGGCAGGGGGTTGGAACTAGATGATTTTTGAGGTCCCTTCCAACCTAAACCATTCTATGATTCTAAAACAGTGGTCACCTCTGACCTTTCTCTTCTGGCCTGTGCAGAAATATCACAAAGCAGCTGAGGACAGAAGCAGCTCAAGAGGCAAACCTGTGCACTCTGGACACATTTCTTCACCTTAAATATCCCTTTTGAAAATAGGGACACCAGTTTCATCCAACTACCTTTATAATTCGAGCTTTTTTTTTTTTTTATGAGGTTGAGTTAGAAGGTTTGTTTTTTTTTTTTACCTGATTTGATTTTAAAACTAATTTTGCCTGAGGTAAGGGTGAATATAAACCAAGAAGGGATTTTAAAATCTGACCTCCAATGTTGACCTAATAGCTGACCTTTGAACTGCTCCTAGATTACCCAGGTTTTATGGTCAGCCTATGTTTCATTGGAAGGGTCATTTCCTGTAGGACTTACATCAAGTCATCTGACTTGTGACCTCTTGGATTAGATTTATAACCTTGCAAGGGTAGCCTTTAACTCCTTCTAGACTGCTGTGTTGCAAAGAGGGCAGAGTGTGTTATTAGACAAGCAGTTTCACCAGTATGGCAGGAGGGTTTTGGGGCTGACCTTTAATTCCAGCGTCACAAGACACTTCTGATTTCCAAACAATAGCAAGAGTTTGTAGCTATCCCTACTTTTTCTTAACATATGCACTGAAGATGCCAAAACTTTCTCAAACTTGGCAGACAGAACATAGCCACCTACATCCATGTCAAGGTACTTCAACAAAAGAGAGATTTGATTTTCAGCTCTGCTAAGTATCAACAACTCCAGCTGATCTCAACAGCAGCAGTACTAACTCAACATCCCTCAGTGATGCCAGCAATGCATAACTCTAGAACTGTAGAGCTACACACTTCCCTTATGTGTTTGCATGTGCCATCAGTGCCTGTCATTTGTTGGGGGGGAGGGGGGACAATCTGTTTTCTTTATGTATCTACAGTGACTTTGCTTTCTGATAACAATGAAAATAAATTCATTGAATAGATATAGAGAAAGTAAGCACATGATTTCTGTGGTTAAACACAAAACTCAACAGATCAACACAACTGCATTTTTAACAGAAATCAAAGTGAGGCACCTTAAGCATGAGTCTCCTGAGACCTCAATTTCTGAGTTAGGCATCAAAACCCAGGACTAGATCTATCACGGGAGTCCCTTCAAACTTGGTGTAAAAAGATAAAGTAGCTTTCCTTAGAAGGAATTATCTTCAGCATCAATCCCCAGATGAGGACTGCAAACATTTGCTTGGTTGCCTGTGTTACAGCCTGAGAACTATTTGAGAAATTCTACTTGGTTATGTTTCTGTTGACTGTCTTTCAGATCCCATGAGGCTACAAGTCCTGCGCTGTAATGGCCGTTCCTGCAACCCTCCAGTGGGAAACCTCGCGACAGGTAGGACACCACTCACTCTCACCACATGTGGCCAGAACAGTACAGAACTGTACTGCTTCTACCCCGATCAGAATCTCCTCCAGCAGGCCTCCCATGGCTGTGGGCAGCCTCACTGCACCAAATGCAATGCCAACCAGCCTGACAACTCCCATCTCCCTGCTGACATGACAGACGATTTCTTCGCAAACCCTGTCTCCTGGTGGCAGTCTGCCCAAGGGGTACACAGGGAAGAAATCAGACTGGACTTTGAAACAGAATTCTACCTGACCCATGTCATTGCTGTGTTCAAATCACCTCGCCCAGCTGCAATGGTGTTGGAAAGATCCCAGGATTATGGTCAGACCTGGAGGCCCTACAAGTATTTCTCTGTCAACTGCACGGCGACTTTTGGACTTCAGGACGATCTCATCGAAGAGGGCTCCATGTGCACTTCCAGGTATTCGGATGCAGTGCCCTGCACAAGAGGAGAGGTAAGCAGTGACTGTGGTTTGGACTAAGTGTCAAACATCTGAAGACTGTCTGAAAGTGAGAGAGTGTGTGCTCAGAGGGGTACTGTGCACAAAAATTGAGAAAGGTAGCCCATTCCAAAAGGTTTTGTGGTATGAAAATAAAGGAGAAGAGAAATGACATCAATGAAACTTTATGGAACTGTTCTAACAAATGTCTTGTGAGGGTTACACAGGATAGGATTAGCACAGCCTCATTTTTACATTGCAGATGCTGAGAAATGAAGTAGAAATCCAACAGATTAGATGTAGGGAAATGTACATTTGTAGAGCCTGCATGGTCTTTCTTTCTGCTCCATGTAAGATGTCCTAGATAATTGGGAGGCTTTTAAATACATCTTTCCCCTAAGTTTAGTGTAACTTTTGTTGCTGGGGATGACTGTTTTGATTGTATCAAAACAAAGGCTCCAGGAATTAAACCATTGAGCAACAGGAAGTGGAAGTGAGTGGCCAGGATTCACTATCCAACAGTGGGAAAAGGTTCTCCCTTGGTATGAAAATTCCTGTGTGTTATTAAACACATGAAGAAGCCTTTCTTTTAAAATGAGTGTACAACTGATCTGATAAATTCCTCTGACAAGAATAGCAACAGTTCCTTAGTCAGCAGATACATAGTTTAGCCATAACCCTTTTCATTGATTTCCAATCTTGAAACCACTTAGATAGGAAGGATAATAAATACCATTGGTATTGTTTTATGGAGGACACATAAAAGGTGCAAAGGGGGATTATAAGAGATAGTCACAACATTATAGTCACAACAGAGGCTGGAATGCTTTCACCTCCTCCTTTCTTCCTTAGAGAAGTTGCAACCCCCTTGGTTTTCCTGTCTGGAAGTGATCATGCAGGTTTGGCAGTAATACTTTGCTACAAATCAAGCTCAGGTGTGAGGTGAATGGTCTAGATAGGCTTCAAAACCCACATCTGACACAGGGAAACAGCAGTAAGGAGAAACTGAGTTCATCTTTGTGCAACAGGCTGAGAAAAATATCTGCATATTGCTAATCTGGAGTGCATCATCTGACTACTGCACTGTCTCGTCTCTGGGTGGTGATTCTGCTGGTCACTTAAACACATCTTACTCTAACACTGCAGAGACTCTAACACTGCAGAGAAGAGGCAGTCTAGAAGGTTCCTAGAGTGCATGGAGGACAACTTCTTATCCCAGCTGTTATATGAGCCTACCAGGGGTGCAGCCCTGCTTGATCTGCTGCTCACAAACAGAGAAGAGCTGGTGGGAGATGTAGTGGTCAGAGGCTGCCTGGGCTCCAGTGGCCATGAAATTAGAGAGTTTTCAATCTATGGTGAAACCAGGAGGGGCATCAACAAAACCTCCACACTGGCCTTCCAAAGAGCAGACTTTGGCTTATTTAAGGAACTAACTCAGAAAGTTCCTTGGGAAACAGCCCTTAAAAACAAAGGGGCCCAGGCAGGCTGGACCTGCTGCAAGAAAGAGCTCTTGAAGGCACAGGAACAGGCTGTGCCAATGTGCCAGAAGATGAGCCGACGAGGGAGACAGCCAGGCTGGATGGGCAAGTTGCTGCTAAAGTGATTAAGGAAAAAAAGAGGGTGTATCATCTTTGGAAAAAAGGGGAGGTATCCCAGGAAGAGTTTAAGGATGTTGCTAGGTCTTGTAGGAAAAAAAATTACAGAGGCAAAAGCCCATTTAGAACTTAGACTGGCCACTGCTGTAAAGGAAAATAAAAAATGCTTCTATAAATATATTAATGGCAAAAGAAGGGGCAAGGACAATCTCCACTCCTTCTTAGATGTGGAGGGGAATAGAGGAACGAAGATGAGGAAAAGGCAGAGGTACTTAACACCTTCTTTGCCTCAATCTTCAATAGTGGCACAGGTTGTCTCCAGGGCAAGTGGCCTCCTGAACTGATAGATGGAGCCAGGGACCAGTACAGTCCTCCNACTGATGATTTGGACCAGGAGATTGAGTCCAGCATCAGTAAGTTTCCAGATGTCACCAAGTTAGGAGCAGGTGTTGATCTGTTGGAGGGTAGGAGAGCCCTGCAGAGGGACCTGGACAGGCTGGATGGGTGGGCAGAGGCCAATGGGATGAGAGTTGTGCCAGGGGAGGTCTAGGCTGGATGTTAGGAGGAAGTGCTTGCCAGAGAGAGTGATTGGCATTGGAATGGGCTGCCCAGGGAGGTGGTGGAGTCGCCGTCCCTGGAGGTGTCCAATAAAAGAGTGGATGGGGCACTTAGTGCCATGGTCTAGTTGGTTGGCTAGGGCTGGGTGATAGGTTGGACTGGATGATCTTGGAAGTCTCTTCCAACCTGGTTGATTCTATGATTCTATGATCTGAATGCCTTCTGTAGAGAGATTACAATTTGCCACGTCAATACAGAATTTAGGCAACTAATATAATCTTCCACTCTTGTGTGCCTTCCAATCAACAATCTGGAAGTACTTTGCAAGATCCATTTAATGATCTTCAGCACATATGTATGGGTCCTGCTGCCATTTCACAGATGAGGAAAGAGCAGCACCAAAAGGTGAAGTGTTTTGTAGCTAAATAGAACAATTCAGGTTGAGTAGGGAAGTGAACACAGGGTCTGAAGCAAATGCCATGGCCCTAAATGCAAAGCAGCTCTTCATTCTCCAGTATAGTATCCCCTGTTTCCCTGCACTGTGTTGGCTTTAGTGCTTACTTAACCTTAGGGAATATCATTAAGGCCATGTGTTGCTGCTACAACAGATCTGGGAAGTGGATGGCAGAAAATCAAATAATAAAACATTCATCCAACACAAGCCTTTGTGATGACAAGTGTCAAAATGATTGTGTCAGCTTGGGCAGCAACTACACTGAAACGAATATGTGTGCGCTTAATCAATCTGCGCTCTGGTAGGAGATACCAGAAAACAACAGCAATAGCAACAGCAACAGCAATAGCAAGAACAGTCCTATCTTTACAGATCATACCCTTGCAGATTCCAGATAGGTCCATGACCTGTTACACGAATTGAATAGATACAGAGGTCACTTTCTCCATGGGTTGGAGAGCTGAAGCTTTAAAGCAACATGCAGGAATCTGTATGGCAACAACATAGGGAACAAGACAATGCTGCTTCACAGCACATCAATCCAAAAGGATTCTGATGTTCTAGACACACTTTACAGAGACCTCTGGATCAATCCATGAAATGCCACTATGGCAAGGGTGCAAAAGCATCAGGCTTTTCAGGTCAGCAATATGACACAGCAGATTCTTTTGTGAATTAAATTAAAGGAAGGCAGGGTGTAGTTGTTTAAAAGTAACACCTGATGACATTTGCCTGCTTTTCTTACTATAAATTGCACAGGAGCTTTGCCCCTGCACCTCAGACCTGCAGCTGTACACCTTATTTTAAAGATGTCATAAATGTCACCAGAGCATCTCCTCAAGCACTGACTCACTACTGACTTGAAAGGAATCTGACTGAATCCCTGCCACTGCTTTTTGCAGCCTTCTGTGCTGTTTTTTCACTTCCACTCTGACCCATCCAATTACTGATTCTGGCTAAGCCTTGAATTGCTGAGGTATCCGTGCCACAAGCTGACAACATTTTTGAAATGATCAAAACTGTTCCAACATAAATGCTAATTAATGCTCTGAGCTAAATGACAGTTTTTCCTCTGCTGAGGGGGTTGAAGTCATTTCCACTGCTTGACAGTCAGGCTTTTCTTGGGCACTGTCCTATTCACTTGGAGAAGAAACACAGATTCCTTTTCAACAGGGCACAAATGAAATCAAATGAAGAGATGTCTAATTAAGATCACCCATGTGGGTCACACCACAAAACAAGATTTCAGGTAGATGTGAAAGCAGACGGTGATAGAGCTGCATCTATAAACTGAGCTGCATCTCTCTGAGCCAGCACACTCTGCTGGTTCATCAAGACCACTGAAAGAGGATTTACCTGGGACTATGATAGGAAACTTGTAAGAAGAGAAACTTTCAGGAGACTAGAAAAGGAATCAAAAGACATTTGGGTGAGTGACAATGTCACAACAGAACATAATGTATTGCTAAGTTAAGGTGTGTTCCTTGTCTCTTGCAGATTATCCCCTATCCTTCATCTCCAGCAAGCTCACACATCTCCATTCCATCTCAGATAAGGTACAGCTGAGGTAGAAGGTGTCATGCATTGAGGGAAAACCCTTTAGGAATGCAAGGAAATGACAGAATCATAAAATCATAGACTTCCTAATGCTTTCTCACAGTTTTCTTTTACTCCAGCTTTCACTAAATCCCTCAATTCTGTCCAGATCTGGAGTACTTCTGTAGCTAGAATCGACATATCTTAATTCTTCTTGCTCTGTTGATGACTTCTAGCCTAGAAGACAGAGCAATTTATTCACTGCACATCATTTGCTTCATCTAAAACACCACAAAGTCAGCACTTAATTTTCTACATTTATAAAAGCTTAGTGAAAATCCCACACTGGTACATCTCAAGTCCTGACTGACATGTTAAGCAGCCTATGTTTTGTCTGCTGATATCTGTCACTGTAAGAAATAATACATGTAATGGGAAACAAGTGCTCCTAATCTTTATCTTATTCTGAAGGGGAAATATTCTTAATTATTCTTAAGGAAGAAGTTATAGAATCATGGAATGGTTTAGGTTGGAAGAGACCTCAAAGCTCATCCAGTTTCAACCCCCTGCCATAGGCAGGGACAGCTCCCACTAGAACAGGTTGGTCAAGGCCTCGTCCAACCTGGCCTTGAACACCTCCAGGGAGGGAGCAGCCACAACCTCCCTGGGCAACCTGTGCCAGTGCCTCACCACCCTCACTGCAAAGAACTTCTTTCAACATGCAGTCTAAATCTCCCCTCTTCCAGTTCAAACCCATGACTCCTCATCCTGTCACTACAAGACCTTGTCAATAGTCCCCCTCAGCCTTCCTGTAGCCCCATTCAGATACTGGAAGGCCACTCCAAGGTCTCCTGGAAGCCTTCTCTTCTCCAGGCTGCAAAGCCCCAACTCTTGTAGCCTGTCCTCATAGCAGAGCTGCTCCAGTTCTCTGATCATCTTCGTGGCCTCCTCTGGACCTGCTCCAACAGTTCCATGTCCCTCTTGTGCTGGGGGTTCCAGAACTGCACACAATACTCCAGATGGGGTCTGATGAGAGCAGAGCAAAGGGGCAGAATCCCCTCCCTTGCCCTGCTGCCCACACTGCTCTTGCTGCAGCCCAGCACTCGGTTGCTGCCTGGGTTGCACTCACACTGCAGGCTCATATGTTGAGCTTTGCATCAACCCAAACTCCCAGGTCCTTTTCCTCAGGGCTGCTCTCGGGCATTCCCCACCCAGCCTGGATTTGTGCTTGGGATGGCTATGCTCATCAGCTTCAGTACACCAACTTCCAATGTAACATCATGAACTAAAATCAATCTCACCTTTTAGGGTCCATTCATCTACTGCAGGTACATCTACAGAAAATGCATGCATGGAGTCTTGTGCATCAACTGAGGCCTCTTCTACCTACTTACCCATCCATCTTTTTCTAATTTAAAAAAAAAACAAAAAAACCCCAACATCATAGTTTATAGTCATGGAACCTAAAATGAGCCTTCAGGTCAGCTAAACTCTGACCCAAACAGAAGGAGAAATTACCACAGCAATTGCATCAGATACTGCAGTCACATTAGTGTGACTTACAGTTCAAACATCATATGGGGGAATCAGGGCCCAAAATATCTCAACCTTTCTCCTGACAGCACATGCACTCAAGGATGTGAGAGATTAAGAGCACATTTTTAATAAACTGGGCTATCAGGAAATGAAAGCAAATGTTCTCCCCCATCGAAGATGATGTTTGCATGAAAGGAAGGCATTAGCATGCAAAGCAGGGTAGAACAGTGACCTGCTGATAACCACCAGACCCAAAATGAGACCTTTCTTCTACTGGGTCTAGCCAGTGGAAGGGAGTTTTGAATCAAAGGCTGGTTCATTTATATGAGTGTCTGTGTGACAGATGACACCAACCAAGTGTGATATAATAAACCCATTACTGGAATTCACTGGGGGCTGGAAGAATTGTGTATGCCTGAAGTAAGTAATTGGTTTCTATGGCAACATGTTAAGTGTGCCTTGTGCAGAAGACCTGTTCCTTCTCCATTTTGATTCCTGTGGTGACCTCTTTAGGGACAGAAGTCCCCAGCAGTGCCTTTTGTCAAAGATAAGTGGCCCCACTTTGTAGCTAAGAGACTTTGAATCATTCTTTTAAACATAGTTTGTGAATGCCAGGTCAAGAGGTGCTGTGATGGGAAGCAGTTCTGTCTGCTTCAAAAGAGGCCAGGTTGTTCAGACACAAGCCACAGTCAACTCTCTGGAAGTCTTTTTCTCTGCACTGACACTGAAGACCTCTGCTACCATTCTCAAGCTCCAGGGACCTTCTGAGCAACAGTTATGGCAGAGGAAGACCACTTGCACACAGACACCAAAGCAGGCCATGGACAGGGCTCTGTGTCTCATGTGTGTGATTTTGTTCCACACACCTTGATTTTTTGCTGTCTTTTCTCAGACTTCTCTTTTATTGTATTCATGTCAAACCTTTTGGTAAACAAAGGAGGATCCTCCCTGCACACATACATATACCTTACTAAGTGGCAACATCAATAATTCAAGAGGTCACCACTGAGGCTTCTGTGGCTTCTTTAAGGTCTGAGCTCCTATCAAAGTGGGGTCATTAAAGAGAAACACGCTCAGCACATCACAAGGTTGAATTCTTAGCAGCTAAGATGCAAGGGTAGGGTCTTGCATCGGGGTGAATTGTCCAACAGCCTTTGGTACTGGCATCTCAAAGTTTCATGATTCTCAGGTTATTCCAGCTTCCAGCTGGAGAAGATTCCAGGTGGGATTAGTCACTAGTGAAGGTAAGTGCCTAAATGTTATGACTAGGGCTGTCTGCTCAGTGTTTCGTTTAACTCCAGCTGTAGCAAAGATAGAATGCAGAGGCAAGTTGAGAGGAAGCAGTTAACACCAGCAGTGTAAACAGGCAGATAGTACTGCCAGGCCCTGCTTCCCTGGAGGAAGAATTAAGGGGCTCAAGGATTTGTCTCTGAAGGGAATCTGAACTGACAAGACCAGTCCAGCATTCCCATCCCTGGCAAATGAACTTCAGGAGGGCACCAAGTGCCCTACTCTGACCTGGTTTGCAATGAATCATTTCAGAGACATTTGAAACCTTATAAACCAGCCAGGAAGACACAGTAGGTTGGGTTATTTTAGTTTTTTTTGGGTTGTTTTGTTTCAAGCATTGCTTCTGCATTTCCTGAACATACAAGGCAGCAGATATAAATTGTTTTTCCTTCTCATCCTGTTTTATAAAACCTTAGTTGAGTTGCAGCCATGACTTTTTTTCCAAGTCCCAACTGTGAAAAATTCCTGTCTAAAATGCTATGGATCTTAAGAGGGCTGTTGTAATTTTCAAATTCCAGGCAAAAGAACACTTAACTGTTTGCTCTACAGTTGTCCACACATCACTGTGAGACTATACACTTAGCTAGGTCTGTTCACATGAAATATTTCAGTCGAGACCTGTAGATGTAAGTGGCTCCACTTACAAGAAAGGGATACTCTCCCATGAGAGTGTAGCGTGGCTGACACTGGTTGACAGGGATGAGTTGTTTCAACTTCCCCTGACAGTTCAGCAGACAGCGTGAAATAAGTCTCCTCGTTCTCAACCCAGCTTCCAGTCAGAGTGTCTGCATCACAGAACACCTCGTGCCAGCCTTTGCCATTCCAAAGCAGGTATCACTCCTCATAAAGAAAAGAGAGCACTGAGTGTAAAGTGGTGCAATGTAGAACAGAAGGAATTTTGTCCATTCCTTGTATACAGACTGCAAGTTGAAGGTTTTTGTAGCCTAGGAGTCTAGATTTTGCAGTCCAACCTCATCACCTGTCTTGACTGAAGATACTTCTTCTCCCTGCAAACCTTGCCTTTACGTCTGGGGTTGTTTAGCCTGGAGAAGAGGAGACTCAAGGCAGACCTCATTGCTCTCTACAACTACCTGAAAGGAGGTTGTAGCCAGGCAGGGGTTGGTCTCTTCTTCCAGGCACCCAGCGACAGAACAGGAGGACACAGCCTCAAACTGCACCAGGGCAGGTTTAGGCTGGATGTTAGGAAGAAGTTCCTCACAGAAAGAGTGATTGGCATTGGAATGGGCTGCTCAGGGAGGTGGTGGAGTCACCATCCTTGGAAGTGTTTAAATAGAGGCTGGATGAGGCACTTAGTGCCATGGTTGAGTTAATTAGAAGGTGTTAGATGATAGGTTGGACTCGATGATCTCGAAGGTCTTTTCCAACTTGGTCGATTCTGCGATCTGCAGATAACCTGAACCTACAGAACACATTTTGCTTGAGGAAGGGAAAAGATTTGCCTGCCTCTAGCTTCAGTTTTGTAGTCTTGCCCCACTAGCAGCAATGTCTAAATATTAATATTAATGCCACACTGACTGGATTACTGGAATAACCTCAAAGCAGATGCAGATTGATGGGACATTGACCCTTTCTGTTGTGGAAAACACAAAATGAATTTGAGATGCCACTGTCTTGGTAGTAGCTGTGTATATCCAGATCAGAGAAATTTAAAATATCAAATACACTACTATTTATTTAATAAACTGTCATATTCTAAGTGTTGTTCTCTGGAAGGATGGAAAAACAGTGGATCTTGATTAAAAAATGACTATTCCATGAATCATCAGAATGAGCCTTCCAATAGCTAAGCAAGTATTAGACTTTTTTTTCTGCTCTGAACTCTGTTTCAAAACAAGCAAAGGACTATTTCTTAGTAAAGTCTGTTGTACCTCTAGATGGAAGAATTAATTTTAGTCAAGGGCCTCCATCAAATAAATCAGATGATATTTGCCATTGGGCAGGAACAATTCTGAGACAGTTGTTTACTGTTCCTTTAAGAACAAAATCAACTCACATGAAAATCTCTTAATGAAGAGGATTTAGGACTGATGAGAGTTTTTATTGCAGCTTCCTTCTGATGGGCCTAATATAAGCACATAGACATTTCTGATCTCATTAACCTGATTGTGTGCAACATGATCAACTTAGCTTAAGGATGATTTGTATATCAAATTCTTGTTCTGCACAAGGATCTTCTTTTGTAGGAGGCCATGCATTGGCACTGCCCTCCATTCCTGACTCATATTCCTTGACCTTAGGCTATGAGCTTGCAAGGGGAAACCTTTGTTGTGTCCACATCTTTACTGACTAATACTGGCTGAAAGATCAGGTTAAGAAAACAGAATTATCTGCATCAAGAATGGAGAAGCAAAACATATGGCAAGAAATCAAAAATCTGAGACACTGTCTCTGGAATGAAGACGACCTCCTGATTGGCGATAAAACATCACCCACTATGAACCTGTGCCAAACTGTGTATAGCAAAACCAGTACTCTAACAGCAATGACCTTTTTTTGGCTTTGAACACCTAGGGCATTCTCCAAACCTCCTTGCTCTTCGAACAGTCAGGAGAGGACAGGGCAGTGACCATCTTTTTTAGGTGCAGCTGATTGACTTTTGAAAATAAGAATGACAAATATGCGCTTGATAGCAGATATGCAGATAAGCATGAATGTCCTACTCAGCATTCAGCTCCAGTGTTAGCTCCTGATTGTAAGAGAAACTCAGGATCCAGGATGTGTTTCCACAAAGGGTTGAGACTATAGAGGCACTGAATAACCTCAGCTTCCACCCAATTCAATGGAAGTGGAAAGACTCTGAGAGTGTACCTTAGCGAACTTCATCGCCACCCAATTTTCTTCTACAGTTGTGCTAAAGCTGCTTTAGTGGAAGCTGCACACTGGTGTTTAGGGAACTGACTGGGAGAATTCAAAGCAGCCTGTTACAGCAAAATAAAGAACAGAGCTTGATATCACATAGAGATTTAAATAGATGTGAAACAGCTTTACAGTGAATATCATGGGAAGATCTTTCAGAGCTTGCATCTTAATGGTAAGAACACACTTCCTTTTCATTACACTGTCTTCATGCTTCTACCTGAACATGATGGGAAACTGAAAGTTGCATGGTATCTCTGGGAAGGGAAATATTAATCATATTTCTACCCTTCTGCAAAAGGCAGGAGTCAAACTGTATAAACTGTTTGCTTCAAAGGCTTCAGAAACACAAACCTGGTGAATTAAAGACAAGAGGAACAAAGAAGACAATGAGCAGATGGAGTCTTTCTTCCCGCAGCTTACAACTCTAGGAGTTCACTAAGAACCGCTTCTAATCTAATCTCTAAAACATTTATGCAGAAATAGTTGAGATGGCCAAACTCCCACCTTCTACCAAAATTGCATATATTGAACATCCACCTCTAGGGATTCTTTGTGAATTTTACAGATAAATATCTATTAATCTTCCTCCTGTTCCCTGAAGCACATGAATATTCTATTTTTAGAAAAGTAGGGAGGACATATAGGATAATTCTGTCCCTACAGAGGCAAAACAAAGAGGGCAACCTGGGTTAAAAACTTCCCCCTCCCCCACTATTTGAAATTTACCAGAGTAACTTCAGACAGTTTGGAAAGCAAGGTGAAGTTGTATTTACAGCATGGCAAAATCTACAAGCATATATACACAATATTTACAAATATTTACAACTATATACAAATTAGAAATAATACAGAAATCCAAACTCCCTTTTGGACAAAGGTATTGCCCAGAAGGGCTCAAAGCTACCTCTGTCTTCCTCCCTCTCTATCTCTATCTAACCAAAACAAGCAAATCAACAAAGCTTATGTGTTAGTTGTTAGCAGAGAGATTAGAGCAGACCAAAGGAGAAACGAATAAGGCAATGTCCCAAGAAAAAGTGAGGGAAGATTGTTTATATTTTGGCCTTTTCTTACCCCTCTCAGCAAACCAATGAACGATATAGACATCATCATTATTTTCTTTTCACAACCAATGATCTACTTTCTCTCACTAAAATATTCCAATTAGCCTCAAACCAGCACACAGGCTTAAGGCTTAAGCTCCTTGCTGAATGTTACACTAAGCAATTGTGCTGGGGCTCTGAACAAAGAGTCACATTCCCAAGACCGTGCTTTGGTCACAGTGACATCTCTCCCTTTTTTACAGCAGTAAAACTCTTCACATGCTATATAAAGTTATCAATCCATACACATAATCATCACCAGTCTGTCCCTAACTTAAAATTTAAATACAAAATATGAGATCTACATATAAAATATAAATAAATATAAATTATGATGTATATACTATATATAAATGTACATTTATCTATAAAAAAAATTTTAAAAAGATAGAAGATAGGTAGGCAGATAGATGGAAGGAGATAGGTAGGCACATAGATGGAAGGAGATAGGTAGGCACATAGATGGAAGGAGATAGGTAGGCACATAGATGGAAGGAGATAGGTAGGCAGATAGATGGAAGGAGATAGGTAGGCAGATAGATGGAAGGAGATAGGTAGGCAGATAGATGGAAGGAGATAGGTAGGCAGATAGATGGAAGGAGATAGGTAGGCAGATAGATGGAAGACAGAAGATATGAAATACTGTGTTTTAGTACAGAAAAAAAAAACAACCTTGAGTGATTTGTGGACTTTTAAGATAAATTATACATTTATGGAAAACTAATTCAGAGCATGTAAATGGAGATACCAGATCTGCTTTTAAAATTCATCCCACTCTACACCTATTTTAGTCAATACACATAGTAGGCTAATAAGTGTAACTTATGGATTGTAACATACTGCTCTTGGTGGTAGGGCAACATGTGTTAAGGAAGATCTAATGACTGCAACTTTAATGTGAGAAGAAACATCCAACTGAATACTAAAAATGAGCCAGGAGATGGTGATTACTTCAGACTCATCCTTGTGCTCAAGGGTTTTAACCATCAATATTTCAAGGAGAGAGGTGTCCTCCAGAAGGGGAGAGAAGAAAATTCCATTCTCCATCTTTATGTATATATGAAATAATGCTGGCAAAATTATTTAAGTACAAAGTAAAACTGTGCAAACCTAAGCTGCTTATACTGGCACAACCTATCTGTTTTGACCCTGCTGATACAAAATGTATTTGCTGAAGGAAGTCCACAATGTCTGATTTTTGCAAAATTTAGGAAGACTCATTCCTTAGTGGTTCTTGAATCCACAATGAACATATATAAATGCCATTCCCAAAAGACTTCACTAGTGTTATGTCACCCAGATCAGGTCTTTTACACTTAACAAGTCTTGGGAGAGATAAGGACAACCAAATCCAATCTGACTACTGAGCTTATTCCAGACAGAAATGTGTCATGAATTAATCATATAAGCAAACTATTCTAGCTCAACTGGAATGAAATATTGTTTCTTCTTAAAAGGATGCCACAATCCCTGTGGGACATCCTAGCTATTAATATCTTTACTCACAAATAACATTCAGAGTTCTAAGGGGACACGGAAAATGCCAAAGCAACTCCCCTCAAGAGATGCAAGGCCAGAAATGAAAATATTTGCAACATAATAAACCCACAAGGAACTCAACCTTTTCCCAAGTTGTCATGCAAATAAGCAAGCTTCATGTCAGCAAATGGTCACATGCTGAGGGAAGAGCTCTCAACAGCTCTTCTTTTGCCTAGAGAACTCAGCATAGTCTGATATGGGGAGGATGGATAATTGACTGGAGATCTCAAAACATTAATCTATCTCTTTAAACTTACCAGACTGTATGCAAACTTATTTTAATAGCTTTCTAATTGTGCAATACAATAGGCAAGATTTCTTTCACAGTCGATAAATACAGCACAATGCAAGCCTAGTGTCATCAAGAAGGGTAATGCTATAGAGAAAGAAGAAACACTTTAGCTGTTATCTAGTCTTTGCTTTCATAGAGGCCCAGTAAAACACTCTTTTCTTCACCTCATTCACTCTTTGTCTCCTGTGAGAAGATCTATAGCCTTTCACAAGTGGGATTTCTGGGGCACAGAGACATTAAGCCTTTTGCCCAGCCTCATATAAGGAGGTCACTGGCAGGATCTGTGCAGACCTTGCAGAAATTTACATATTGATTACCATTTTTTTTTCCAGGTGTTCTGTGCTGGAGCAGATTACCTCTAGCATTTATGCTCTCAAGTCAGTGATCTGTTTGATATCCTCTGGAGAGCTATCCTGAAAGGGGATACCAATTTTACTAAGGATATCTATTAGAGAAGCCATAGACAAAGGTGTGAGAGTACCTAAGAACAGACTGCTTTGCCCTTGGTTTCTCTGTTTTAAACCAGTTCAAAACAGTTTCACAAGAACTTTGGACCATTAATATCCCAGGAATTATTTTTTACCCTCCTTTGAGACCTCTGAGCTTAGCATTGCAGAACAATGCCAATGTTCACTGACTTGGTCTTAGATTAATTGTTGATGTGGGAGGAAGATTGTCTGTCTGTATAAGACCAGACGCTCAGGACTCTTAGACTTTATCTATAAGTCAGAAGAAAGGGTTTATAAAACTGATTTCCACTTAAAAAAAATCAGACTCCTCTGTATCAGGGAAACTGGACTGAGGGGACTTAGTCTTTGTCCTATGAATACATCGACAAGGGGAATGCTGGCACCTTGACAAAACAGAGTGGGCTATTTGCTTATGGTTCCACTGACCAGGGGAATGTGAACATTGGGGTGGAAAGGCTTGGGCTATTTTGTCATGGCTTCATTGGCCAGGGGAATGTAGGCACCTGGATTGCACAGCTTGGGCAATCTGCCCATAGCTCTATCAACTGAGGAAATACAGGCAGCACCTTTGATCCCACAAAACAAGGCTGTTTGCAGCTTTGTAAGTAGTTGACAGGGTAAGTGAAGGAAATTAAAAGCAAATAGAACAGCTCTAACCACACAGAAAATGCTGTGAACAGGTGGGAAATGTGCCACTGTCTTTGCCTTGGTACTGTCTGATTTAGCTCTATGCAAAGCCTGGCAGCTCATTGTGTTAGTTTACAGGGGTTTACATCCCCAGGTGCTATCAACATACAACAGAACTATCTTCCAGCATGTACCACAATCTCTTGTCTTGTTCTTGCAAGGAAAAAAAAGGAGCAAAATTATTTTACATGCTGCAAGTATTAAAATTCATCAGTTCACCAGAAACAAAGAAAAAAGACAAACATAGAAAGAGGGAATCTGCTAACGAGTTAGTAAGAGGCACAGTTACCACTTATAAAGCAGGGCCAAAGAACCCTGAGGGCAAGTCCCTCTAAGAAAACTCAACAAGAGGAGAAAATAGCTCTCAAATTTGAGGTAGTATATCCATACAGAACATCTAAGCCTGGGAATGGATGCTACCATCTCTCTGGCACAGACTGTGGTGCAGCCCTCCACTGCTAACACCTCAACAACAATGAAACAAACCCACCTTGAGCTAAAATAGAACATGTCCCTTTAGTCATTGTTAAACATGAAAATGGAACTGCAATACTCAAAACCAAGCTGTTGCTGCTCTGGAGAACTATCAAATGGAATAAAAACTGTGACAAAAGAGTAACAACCTGCTGACAGGCAGCAGGTCCAAAGCACCTTTGGTCCTGCGAGCTCAGCGCAGTGTAGCTACTTCTCCTCTCCTAAGGAATATGCAAGTTGGCTTTGTTCAACAGGGTTCTCTCAATGCTTACTCACCCTAAGCCAAGCTGTGTTTTCTAGCACACAGTTCAGGTGGGCAAGCCAAAAGACTGATGACACTTTTGCCTTCTTTCACAGATCTCCTTCCTGTCTTAGTTTACCTGATTCTAGAACTCATGTGAAAGCCATGTTCCTAAAACTCTTTGAAAAACATGGATGGCATTAATCCTGCATCCATGCCAATAAGCCTTGAACTTCTCTGAGTGATACTGTTGGCACTTGGCTCAGAAACAGAAGGAAGTAACCAGCTGTGATGGTTTGGGAGTTATGTGCCCCCCCACACTTTATAAAATCCCCCAGACTAGACTCAGCTGGCTGGAAGTTAAGGACTGAAGCTCTATTTACAGCTCAGCACAATGTACAAGCAGAGATATACACAATAGACAGGAATATTTATAGAAATAATACAAGTTACGGATAATACAGAAACACAATCCCTCTCCCAGAAATCAGAGTCCCCAGGAGGGGCTCCCAACCACCCTTCTACCTTCTTTCCACTCCTCTACCTTACCCTAGAGTTTGCCTTATGCACAAAGTGAGTTTGGAAGATTGGCCAGGGGGGTTAGAAACAGAGTGGTTAGTTAGGTTAGCAGAGAGGCCAGCAGACACACAAGCAGCCAGAGAGACTGAGACTCTCTGTGTGTATTATCTATGTTTGTCTCCTTGTTCTTATACATTTCAGCAAGCCTATGAATGAAGTAGACATCACCATTGTTTTTCTTTTCACAGCCTATAATCTAATTCTTTTCATTACAATATTCCAATTAGCCTCAAACCAGCACATCAGCACTTGACAAGTTACCACATATTGGCTGAACTGCATAGAGCGACTCAGTAACCCCAGTGAAAGATGTTGAGTAAGGCATTTGCTATTTCACATATGAACCAGGATGAAAGCAGGGACACAGTCACTTTCTGTGGCTTGGCCAGCTGGTGGTAATGCAGCTGTGATGTTCTGGGATCATCCATAGCTCCACAACTACTTATGAAGTCTTCTAACTAGAAAGTATGGCTTTCTCCTGAGCACTGCCTGGGAATGTTTGCTGTGTATGTGGAGTCCTGCCTATTCTTGGACGTGTATCTTCTTGGAATGTTTGCTGTGTATGTGGAGCCCTACCTGTTCTTGGATGTGTATCTTCTTGGACTGTTTGTTGTGCATGTGGAGCCCTACCTATTCTTGGATGTGTATCTTCTTGGACTGTTTGTTGTGCATGTGGAGCCCTACCTATTCTTGGACGTGTATCTTCTTGGACTGTTTGCTGTGTATGTGGAGCCCTACCTATTCTTGGACGTGTATCTTCTTGGACTGTTTGCTGTGTATGTGGAGCCCTACCTATTCTTGGACGTGTATCTTCTTGGACTGTTTGTTGTGCATGTGGAGCCCTACCTATTCTTGGACGTGTATCTTCTTGGACTGTTTGTTGTGTATGTGGAGCCCTACCTATTCTTGGACGTGTATCTTCTTGGACTGTTTGCTGTGTACGTGGAGCCCTACCTATTCTTGGACGTGTATCTTCTTGGACTGTTTGCTGTGTATGTGGAGACCTACCTATTCTTGGACATGTATCTTCTTGGACTGTTTGTTGTGTATGCGGAGTCCTACCTACTCTTGGATGTGTATCTTCTTGGACTGTTTGCTGTGTATGTGGAGCCCTACCTACTCTTGGATGTGTATCTTCTTGGAATGTTTGCTGTGTATGTGGAGCCCTACCTATTCCTAGATGTGTACCTTCTGTCTTTCAGGTGATTTATCGTGCCTTAAGTCCGGCTAACAAGATTGAAGACCCCTACAGTCCCGAGGCCCAAGATCTCCTGAAGCTCACCAACCTCCGCCTCCTGTTGTTAAAAAGACAAGAATGTCCATGCCGTGGTGTGGAACCAGTAGAGAAACCTCAGAGGTTTGCCCACTATGCTATTTATGACCTGATCATCCGTGGAAGCTGCTTCTGCAACGGGCACGCAGAGGAGTGTGAGCTTGCCAACAAGACAGGGGTAACAGAGAACATGGTGAGTTCTTGGCATTTGCTAACTTGCTAAGTAGACTTGTTACCTGCTTGTGCTTTCTCAGCCTGACCCTACATTCTGAGTATGATTCTGTCCAAGCCTCCCTGAGCCTATCTAAGAAAAAGCACTGCCAATCCATGTTAGTGAAACCCAAACCACTTTGGGAGAAGGTTTTCTATCACCCTTGCTGCATTTCCACATGTATTAATTGCATTCCTAGAGATCGATCCTTCTAAAAACTCTGAACCTCAAAATGCCCCAAAATTGTGAAGGGTCTTAGTGATTGGACCAGAGATCTAACCCCCAATACAGTGAATGAAATCTACCTATCCACCTGCACAGAACTAAACTAATACTCTTTGATGCAAAGACTGCCCTGACCAGAATTTCAGCATCAGATCTCAAACCCCAGAGTTTCTGAGCTTGTGGGACAAGATCAGTTCCATGATTCTTAATCGATATATCAGTTTCATGATAGTTAGGGTTTCAGACTTTAATTTTAGAGTTTCAGCCTTTAATTTTAGGGTTTCAGCCTTCTGTGGTTTTTGTTACTTTCACTACATAGACAACAAGTGTTCAGAATGTAAATGTAATTTTCACTCCTCTCTTCTTCAACCATTTGGCTTAAAATAAATAAGGTTTTTTCTTAAAAGGCAGATTTTGTAGGAAAATTATTCTATAGTACTATGATCAGCCTCTCCCTGTTCACTTTTTTATCTGTACTTGCTCCTGGATGTGCAGAAGATGTGAGCTGTGTTCGTATGCATACCCAGAAGCTATGATTCAGAGGAATGACTGCTGCCTCCTTTTTGGCTTACCTGCAAGTATTATGTAGGAGCACTGTAATAACAGGCACAGAGAAACAATGGTAACCAAAGATCCATCTAAACACACACACCACAGACAGAAATCAAACCACCTGAAACTAGTCAGTGGTTCCACTGGTTCCAGAAGACTGTCTGTCTCTGTAATGGCTTTTGAAAACTAGAATCATAGAATGGTTTAGGTTGGAAGGGACCTCAAAGCTCATCCAGCTCCAACCCCCTGCCATAGGCAGGGACACCTCCCACTAGAACAGGTCACTCAAGGCCTCATCCAACCTGGCCTTGGACACCTCCAGGGAGGGAGCAGCCACAACCTCCCTGGGAAACCTGTGCCAGTGTCTCACCACCCTCACTGTAAAATAAGTCTTAGCACTTTAGCCCTTGGTGTTCTTTAACATAATAAGACTGAAGAAATACATCCTTGAGTAATTTCTGTACACTTGACATTTTGGTTTATTTTCTTCTGGAATGTGTATTCATTGTCTTCTTTTCAGCTTCTCTAGATTCAGAGGTAGATAATGCAAGGTCATTAGGGACTAGATGAGTTTCACAATATTTGCAAGACAATTTCTGAATCAGTTCCACCTGTGCTATAAATCCAAAGTATTCAAGCACTAGGTGATACTATCAGATTCAGTTAAATATAGACTTGCTTAATACATAACTGTGTGGAGAAAAGCTGTTTAAAGAGTTCATCCTCCCTACTGCAAACTGTTAAATATAGTGAAACCAAACAGATGAGTAACATGCTAAATGAATACAGCTGGTGGAAGAATAAACCCTCTGCCCATCAGAGGAGGAAAGCACAATGTTGTGTACGTTACTGGCATGACCATTGTAAACTATGAGTGGATTTTTTTTCCCCCACTAGTCACAAGGGAATAGAATCTTTCTCTGCCATCAGTGACTTCATGGGGCAGAAGATGAAATTGTTTTGATGAAATGCATTTCATGAGTGACTCATGTCCCAGGAGACAAGAGGGTGGATGCATCACATCATCCATGGAGGCATAGAGATCAGCAAATCTTCACCTAAGCAGGGATTCAAATGCAGCAGTGAGGAAAGTGAGAAAAGCCTTCCACAGCTTTAACTACTTCTAGAATCTTAGATGAAGGCCAAAAAAAGACCCTAAGTGAGCTGGTCTGAGTCCTTGGACAAAGGTATGATTAAGCATACCTAAGTCAGTCACCAGTGGTTGCTTGCTGAACTAATTTTTTACAAATTTCTGATGAAGGAGATTCAACAGCAACCCTCAGCAGCTGTTCTCATTTTGACATTTTGAAAGCTCTTCTTTGGTGCTTGCCTAAATAATCTCTGCTGCAAATTAAAGTGATTTCTTCTTGCCCCCTCTCCCCCACTTATTATGGCAAAACTCACTCTGCAGATATGATTGGAAGGTTCTTACCATATCCTTCCTTAGTGTTTTTGATTTTGTACTAATCAGAAAACTGTGAAACTTTAGGTGCTTAAACTTCAAAATTCTACTCCCAGGTCACAAAGGTCTGAAATAACTATGATGATCATGCCATTTTGCTCCTCTTTTCTGTGCTTTAGTTATTACAGAATCACAGAATCAACCAACTTGGAAAAGACCTTCAAGATCAAGTCCAACCTATCACCCAACATTATCCAATCAACTAAATCATGCCACATCCAGTCTCTTTAAACAATTCCAAGGATGGGGACTCCACCACCTCTCTATTCATTACATTTCATCTCTTTCTCAAATCCACTGCTGGAAGTGTTAAGTTCCTGGATCCTTTCACAATTTATCTCTTTCTTACCACTTATGATATTGTAGCTTTGAAGGGAGAGTTCACACAGCTACAGATGTCATGAACTGGTCTACATAGCTAGCATGAGAGAGTTTACACAAGGGTGTAACTTTGCATCTTACAATACAGTAACCTCCTAGCCCACATGCAGAAGGAAAAGGTCTTTGTTCTTGAGTGCTGAGTACCAGTGATATATTTCATACATGCCGAACTACACTGCAGCAAAAAATCTGTCATCTTGCAACTTCTTGGCAGAGACAGGGAAGGTTTCTCTAGCTTCTCTACTTTCAGTCACATGGTGACTAAAAGAGGATGGAGAAAAGAGATGTTAGAAACAAACACCACATGCCCTGAAAGGATCCGATTCATTCGGCTGGCCACATCTAATATCTAATGTACATATGTGGAGAATAGGTCTCAAGGCACATCATTTTTAACATGGCTAGTGTGGGTGATGTAACAGCACACAGGCAGAGCAGCTTCATGTTTCCTGGCCTGCTGTCAGGTAATCAAATATAATTCTGCAAAAAGACAGACTTCTACAAAAAGGCTTAAGTAAGAGGAGTTTCTGTCTCTTAAAAGTTCAGAGCCCTTCAATGTATTTATTTTCTGCAGTTAACAAAACCAAAACCAAGTCCATGTAGAAAGCAACTACAATTGTTTGACATGGGACAAACCCAAAACCTGGCCTGGTTGTGTGTACTTCGGTCTCCTGGAAGGGGCATAGTTGTGCTATTTTGTAAGTCTGCTCTCCTCACTTTCAAAAGAACTCTGTTCCATTTGCAGTACTCCTAGTGCTGCTAGGCTGTAAGTACATGAAGGTTAAAAAAATTGGAGAAAAGTAAAGCAAATTTCTTGACACTTTTGAACCAAAGCTTTTCAACACCATTTTGGAGGGACTAAATGGTCTATGACTACTAGATGATCCATCAATGACTAATTCATCAGTCATGACAACCCATTCAGCTCCTGTGGTCTCCACCAAGGCTATCAATAAGAAATGCAGGTCTATGACTGGCCATGTCACAGGCACCACAGTGTTGCAGAAATGAATGGATACAAGAAAATTGCAAATTGTAAACCCTGAAATCAGCTTGAAA
This sequence comes from Ramphastos sulfuratus, assembly GCA_013399055.1. Lineage (NCBI taxonomy): Eukaryota > Metazoa > Chordata > Aves > Piciformes > Ramphastidae > Ramphastos > Ramphastos sulfuratus. The sequence continues at coordinate 45,360 of WBNM01040183.1, forward strand.
TCCTAGAGAGTTTCGTGCATATTCTCTCTGGTCATAAGTCATTTGTGAAAATAGTTAGTACAGCAAGGCTCAAAGTACCAAAGGCCATAGGGTCCAGTGGAAATGTTCTTTGACTTCTTCTTTTGGCACTCTTTCAATGTGGCTTTCTTTTATCTTCTCTCTTTTAGTTTGAGGTGGGTTATTTTGTTGTCTTTTTTGTTTTTTTTTTTTCTTTAAACAAAACATGCACCCACCTCAACACAATTTATCTAGATCACACTTCCCATATCGTGTTGGATGGGGGAAAAACTTTGAATAATTAAGATGGGAGCTGTAAACAATAGGAAAGAAATTTCTGAAATATCCTGAATTTGGGGCTTGTTGCTACTGACAGTGATGACTGATCTCTTGCTTTCTGTTTCCTTTCTTCAGACAAAAAAAAAAAAAAAAAGACAACAAAATAACCCACCCCAAACTAAGAGAGAAGAAAAAAAAAATCCAACAAAAAACAAAACCAACAAGAACAAAACAAAACAATGACACAGAGATGCCACAGCCAACTTAAATAGCTTCTTATAATACCTAAGGACAAAATCCTCCTTTCTGAATTTCACAGCCTGTATTATTTAAACTCTCAGTAGTTCTTTCATCAAGGAGGTCGATTACAGAGATTGTGTTTTGCCACTGGAACTGCAGAGAAGCATTTTTCTTTTAAATGGGGGGGGATGGCCAGCAGGGCAAGGGAGGGGATTCTCCCCTCTTTACTCTGCTCTCGTCAGACCCCATTTGGAGTATTGTGTGCAGTTCTGGAGCCCCCAGCACAGGAAGGACATGGAAGTGTTGGAGCGGGTCCAGAGGAGGCCACGGAGATGCTCAGAGGGCTGCAGCAGCTCTGCTATGAGGACAGCCTGAGAGAGTTGGGGCTCTGCAGCCTGGAGAAGAGAAGGCTTCAAGGAGACCTTAGAGTAGCCTTCCAGTATCTGAAGGGGGCCTACAGGAAGGCTGGGGAGGGACTATTGACAAGGTCTTGCAATGACAGGACAAGGGGCAATGGGTTTGAACTGGCAGAGGGGAGATTTGGACTGGATGTTAGGAGGAAGTTCTTTGCAGTGAGGGTGGTGAGACACTGGCACAGGTTGCCCAGGGAGGTTGTGGCTGCTCCCTCCCTGGAGGTGTTCAAGGCCAGGATGGACAAGGCCTTGAGTGACCTGTACTAGTGGGAGGTGTCCCTGCCTATGGCAGGAGGTTGGAACTAGATGATCCTTGAGGTCCCTTCCAACCTTACCATTCTATGATTCTATTCTCATGCAGTTACGAGGGAAGCAACTGCCAGGACCTGGCCATCTGAATGCATCCAGCCATGTTCTACCATTGGGTGCAATGGAATCCAATCCTGCCCCAGGTATTGTTGCAGGATGTGTGAGGTCAGTAGGAGCTGTCAGGTTTAGCATCTGCTTCAATGACAAGTGAGTTGAGTCCGTGGCTGCTTCCAGAACAAAGGCTGCAAAGCAGAAAGAGCACATGGACAGAACACAGAATCTAGACCAAAGTCCTTTCTGTTTGCCAAATATTTCACAGTTCTCTTTCTAGTATGGACAGAGGAAAGCAACTGTGGATTAAAATGTTTTTGTATAAAGCATTAGGGCTTTTTCACTTGTTAATTATCGGTCCCTACACTGCCAGGAAATTCTTACAAGTTGCCTCGGATGTTTCTTTTGCTTCTTTATCCTGTTTACAGAGACAAACTAGACTCCCTGTGGGTCTGATCCTCCACAATGAAGCAAATGGAAAGTTTTCCACTTACTTCAAAGGGAGCAGGACCTGGTCCTAAATAAGTTTCCTTGTTTGGCATAATGGAGGTTACATAAGGTAAAACTTGTTTTTCTACAACAATTTTCTAGGTGACTTGGCTGTTGTATCCCTTGCAAACATTACCTCCTCTTCAAATATCTTGTGCAGTTCTACTGATAATCCCCAGCTAAGTTTTCACATTATCTGATCCAACCTGTGCCAGTCTGTATGATGTCCAGCACTCAGAGATGCAGGAGGTGCTCTCTGCTGTAGTTGTCATCTCAAAGTAGTTTTTGTTTAAGAAAAAAAGTTACCCTGTGTACATCAACTATGTCAGTAGTGTCAGAAATGTTAAAAATAACTAACTAACTAAATAAATAAATAAATAAGAGCTTCCAGATCACATCAGAATAAATTCTAGAAACAGATTCCTGCACTGATTTATTTCCCCCAAATTAAAATTGAATTTGAACTTTGAGCTCTGCCCATAAGGATATGAAAATGTAAAAAGCAAGAACATATAAATCAAAGAGCTAAAAGTAATTACATGAACTACACGAAAACAAATTGGTGTTGCTGACACTTTTGCTACCCACAGTGGCCCAAAGCATTTCACAGGAATCCTTGTGGGATTGTGCAGGTGGATGAGAAATGTTCAATGTTTGCGTTCAGAGAAGATAAAGAAGCTGGCAAGGGAGCATCATGGAAAGGTTCTCTGTAATTTTAGTGGATAATTTCAGTGAATTCCTAGTTCCCTATGGTAAGATGTGCTTCAAAACTGTGTCTCTGGATGACAGGAGAAATTGTCAAACAACTGCTCAGAGTACAGCTGGAAAAGGATATTTGGATGCACCTTGTAGGTCATATCCAGAAGATCCTATTTTATCACAGTCACAAAACTTACCAGAAATCTTAACTGAAGAATACTTAAATAAATCTTAAAAAAACCCTTTCCTATACATCCCAAGCAGCTCTTGCTGTTTCAGAGTGACTGTGAGGTAGACTGACATATTAAAGTAATGCCTCCACTACTGCCAGGTTCTTGGCCAAACTCAAACCCTGAGTTGCTAAAAATTTGAATCCAAGTGAAAATGTGGTACATGTTCCTCCTCTATTTTAGATATGTTGTATTCTCCAGATTCAAGCACACCTCTAGGTTGGCATCTGAGGTGCTTCCTCAAAAAAAAAAAAAGGTATTCATTCTGGTTAGGTTTCTTAAGAATTTCAACTCAGATGCTACATCTGCTATCTCCTAGATCTGCACAAAACCTGCAGCTGTCCTGATTAGAAGACCTTTGTGGTTACAGAGTTCAGTTCAGTACAGATTTAGGCTCTGTAATGTGGTTTTTTCTCTACAGTTCTTGTGAACATTTCTGGTTCTGACACAAGACTAAAACTTTAAGAAGGTTGCCCTCCTCTCTCATGAGAACCACCACTGCTTTGCATTACAGCCATTTCAGCTGGCATAGCAGGGACATATGTAAACAGTATTTCACCCAGTTCTGACCTGATGTTCAGGTATGATTCATGTAATGTTTGGTGTAAAATTGTTCCAGGGAGCATTCCTAGGTGGCCTTCCAGTATTTGAAGGGGGCCTACAAGAATGATGGGGAGGAACTATTTACAAGGGCTTGTAGTGACAGGATGAGGAGGAATGGGTTTAAATTGGCAGAGATGAGATTTTAACTGGATGTTAGGAAGAAGTTCTTTACAGTGAGGGTGGTGACACACTGGCACAGGTTGTCCAGGGAGGTTGTGGAGCACAGAATCACCCAATGTGATCTTTGATCACATTCGGTGATTCTGTGCTCCACAACCTCCCTGGAGGTGTCCAAGGCCACGTTGGATGAGGCCTTGAGCAACCTGTTCTAGTGGGAGGTGTCCCTGCCTGTGGCAGGGGGTTGGAACTGGATGAGCTGTGAGGTCCCATCCAACCTAAACCATTCTATGATTCTGCTTGCTCCCTGCCTTTCCACTCAGCACTGCCCACTGAAGTGCAAGCAACTATTGGAGAACCATTGTGCTGCCCTGCAGCCTCATTTACCTGCACTGGCCCAACATGCTCCCTTTTAGAGGAGCCCTTGCTCCCTTCTGGCAAGCTCTGAAATTAAATTAGTCTGAGTCCTACCCCATCTAATTAAAGATGGCTCATTTGGCTCCTTTGGTGTACCCTGACAATACGCCAGGGCATAGTGCATCTTTATTTGCTTGTTCCACACAGGGTGTGTGGGCTGTGCTTCTGCCTTCTTCTGGTTGTAATCAGTACCTTTAACTTGATACTCATACAGGTTCCCCATAAGCTCTCCTGAGAACCTGTGGTTTGCAGACAAAGCATCTGGCATTCATACCACCAGTATGATGGTTTGGATTTCTATGGTTTAGAGAATAACCACAGTTTCTGACAGTACAATCCACAAAGTGGTTCAGTCAGCAGGAATTCTGCACTTGTAAAGTCAACAAGCTTTTCTTACATTTTATGATTGTTGTGGAAATGCCTTTTACAACTTCTCAAGTACAAATCAGAAAAAGATGCCTACTCAAGAATGGTGTTTTAAACACATGGCTAAATGCCTTCCTGAATCAGGGCTCAGCCTAGATCCACCCATCTTACTTGTAGGAAACCAGCCCTTAATTTGTGGGATGGGGCAGCAAAAAAAATTTCCTATCTGACATCATTAGTCTTTAAACACAGCTTTTTGTAAAAGTAATGGCAATGGGTGAGGTATTTAGGCATATTTTAATGTTATTGCTTAATGCTGATATTAATAGTGTTTTTTTATTGCTTTAAACACTTCAGTGATTTTCTCTGCTACTCCCTTCCCAATGAAAAAACCACAACAACCCTGCTAGGAGAAGCATTTAATTGGAAACATCTGTAAATATATTTTAGGGCTGGTAAAATGTGCCATTCTTTTAGGTCTTTGCAAATTTGAAACGTTGAAGGACATTTTTTATTTGGCCTCTTAAAAGTCAGATATTGTCCTCAGGAGCTGATATTCACGGAATGGCAGAACCACAGAAACATTGAGGTTGGGAAAGCCCCTCAGGATCACCAAGTCCAACCCATATCTCTACTCTACAAATTTCACCCTTAAACCATATCTCCAAGCATCACATCCAAATGACTTTTAAACACATCCAGGGTTGGTGACTCCACCACCTCCCTGGGCAGCCCATTCCAATGTCTGACCACTCTTGCTGGGAAAAAAATTTTTCCTGATGTCCAGTCTAAACCTACACAGTCACATCTTGAGGCCATTCCCTCTTGTTCTATGACTATTTACCTGTGAAAAGAGACCAGCAGCAACCTCTCCACAACATCCTTTCAGGTAGCTGTACACAGTGATGAGGACTCCCCTCAGCCTCCGCTTTTTCACACTAACTATCCCCAGCTTCCTCAGTCACTCCTCATCAGATTTATTCTCCAGGCCCTTCCCCAGCTTCATTGTCCTCCTCTGCACCAGCTCCAGCACCTCCACATCCCTCTTGTAATGAGGTGCCCAAACTTGAACACAATACTCAAGGTGTGCCCTCACCAGAGCAGAGTCCAAGGGGACAATCACCTCCCTGCTCCTGCTGGACACAGCATTTCTAATCCCAGGCAGGATCCCATTGAGTTTCTTTGCCACCTGGGCACACTGCTGGCTCATATTCAGCTCCTGTCTATCACAACCCCCAGATCCCTTTCAGCAGGCAGCTTTCCAGGCACACTGCCTCATGCCTGTAGCATTGCTTGGGGTTGTTGTGGCCCAAGTGCAGGACCTGGCATTTGGCCTTGTTGAAGCTCATGCCTTTAACATTGACCCATGGATCCAATCTATCCAAGTCCCCCTGTAGAGCCTCCCTACCCTCATGATGATCAACTCTGATTGAAGGATTTACTACAAATCCACATGGATACATCTCATTATTTGTACAGACAACAGAGACCATTTGAACTATAAGAGGAGCAAAGCAGAATTGCAGACATTGTTTTGTATTTAATTGATCAAAACAACCCAGAAAGAGTCATTTTACTAGAAGCAAGTAAGGGACTAGCCTCTGATGTCATTGCAAACTGCTGTATCCAAAATTTCTCTGGCGACATTACAAAGTGAATACAGAGCCCAAAGACAAACATTTTCTCTGAATCAGCAACAGTTGCTCTGTTCTGGAAGACTTCCAAATTTAACCTTCATTCACTAGGAAAAAAAGCCCCCAAATAGACTGAGAAAAGCCCAGGAGAAACAGCAACAAGCATACAATATATGGAAAGGACAAAAGGTAAAAGGAACTAAATGGGCAGAGAGAAACTAAGAGGCTTCAGGTATGACATAAAGATGAATTTTAATTATTATTAAAAAAATAATAATAATTTTTAAAAAGCAGGAGAAAAAGATGGAAAGTTTCCACTTGCTCCCTCAGCAGTGAATCAGAATTCAGGTGAAGCAACTTTTCAAGTCAAATTTAATTATTATGTAATATCTTGGAACTGTTGTATGAGAGCAGGTTATGATTCTATACTATTTGCTATAAATCAACCAGAAGCTACTGAGGTCCATGGAGGAACTACTACATTAAATTAATGACTTCATATGTCCAGGTCAAACTGGAACTGATCAACTTGGCACTAAACTCCATGAAGCTCCAGCCTCCTCTATGTCCTGATTCAAAGCTGCTCAGGTGGTAGATGTACAAATCATAGAATCATAGAATGGTAAGGTTGGAAGGGACCTCAAAGATCATCTAGTTCCAACCCCCAACATAGGCAGGGACACCTCCCACTAGAACAGGTCACTCAAGGCCTCATCCAACCTGGCCTTGAACACCTCCAGGGAGGGAGCAGCCACAACCTCCCTGGGCAACCTGTGCCAGTGTCTCACCACCCTCACTGCAAAGAACTTCCTCCTAACATCCAGTCTAAATCTCCCCTCTACCAGTTTAAACCCATTGCCCCTCGTCCTGTCATTGCAAGACCTTGTCAATAGTCCCTCCCCAGCCTTCCTGTAGGCCCCCTTTCAGCAGCAATATTGGACTTGTAACAGCACAACTGTACTGTGAGACAGATGAGGGAGTTAATCCAGATTAAAAATACTAGTGCCAAGGAGAAAAAGTGGTTTAAACTTCTTTTTTCATAACATGGTTTATTTTCAGAGCCCAGTTTACAAATGGCTTAGGGCATGATGCACAAGGTGATAGCACGGAAAGAATAAGTAAGGAAAGCAGAAAAGTCCCAAATTGAGACTGTCCCCAAAAACTTTACATCATGAAACCACAGCCTGAGAAGATAGCTGCTATACCATAAAAGCATTCTGTGTTCATTAAAGCCAATATGATGGTTAGAATAACATTTTTGTACCTTTCATTTAACTGCCAGTATGTCAGCCTACAAACTTCTACTGTTTGCAGAAGCTGATTAGAAAACTGGAAGCTTGATGCAGCCACTGTAGCAGTCTTTAGAGCAACAGGTTTTGTCTTTCAAAGCTCAGAGCATGCATTAGTGCCATGAGTAGCACATTCAGAAAGCAGGAATGCAAGAATACAAACTACTACAAGTTGTGCACACATAGTAGTTCAGACTTGGTTTATGACATGAGGAAGTTGATATGAACACAATCTTCTTACCTGCCAGTGCATCTGATCCATTCTCCAGCTTCAGAAAATCATTTGTCAAGAGTGACTGAACTCTCAATCCAATGATGCCCCAATAAATGGTAATGAGGAAGAGCAGATGAAGGGAGATGTCATGAAAACAATTTCTGTAATATTTCTGAAGTACTCAATTATTGCAGCAATGAGCACTGTGGCCCATGCAGGTCTAAATACTTTTGCATCTAAGCCTCAGTGTATCTCAAGTGATGCAGCATCACATACTGGACATTCAGCAGAAAGTTAAATATGAGAGATGTGAGATAGAAATCTCTGGGATCTCAATCATTTTCCTGCTATACCAATGCACTTAAATGTATTCACATAAATCCATGTCATAAACTAACTGAGCTTTAGCTGAAAACTGGCTAGGTTTCTTAACTGATGGCATGAATCTCATGTAAGCCTCTCTTCCTCACACTTTGCTTTCAAGCCCACTCCACCTGGATCACCAGCTCCAAATCTATAAAGCTGGAGTATTTGTTTTCCTGAGATGCCTGTTAATATTCAGATATCCTAAAGCTTCCAATTATATTAATCCAGTAGCAAACAAAGTACCCCTACCAAGCTCCTGAAGGCACTAAAAGGACAGCCCCAACCAGCCCCACCTGGGACTCCTGCCCATGCTCTCTGTTCTTACTGGCCTGAGGACTTAATTTAAGCTCAGCCCCAGTGAGCTGTGGTAGTAGATGCCTGCCCTGTGCTCAGGATGGTGCCCCTTTAAGTAAGGGTATAGCCTGTGCTAGACTAACCCTCAGCTTATAGCTTTTCACCCCTTAGAGAGCAACTGATCCTTCCTCCTCCCTGACAATCACCTCCTTAGTGAAAATTTTCTTCCTGCAACCTGGACTCTGGTTTTTAGGGCTTAGAAAAATATCACTGTATTGCCCCCTGAATCTCTGTTTCTGTAACTGTTTTCTGTACTTTGGCATGATCATCTTTGTCTTTCAGTGAGATACTGTGTGTCCTGCAGTCTGGCATTTGGTAGAGAGCAGAGTCTTCTAGGTTAATTTGGACTCACTATTGTGAGAGAGATGTGGACTTACCTCAGCAGTGAATGTCAGGGACAAGCCTGCTCTCTTTGTGTTGATGTTGAGTGTGACTCTCATATTTTCCCTTCCCTAAGCAGATATCCCATTTCCTATTTTATCTGACATGTTCCTGTATTTCATTTTTGTTCCTTCCTAAACTTTGGTCTCTGGCTGCCTCTCCAATCTCTTTCTCTCTAACAGAACAAATTGTTTTGTTGCTTGCAGCCACTTCACCTCCCCTTATTTCACCTCATGCTTGAGTGTAATGTGTCTCTTCCACAGCTCACTCAGTTTCTCCTGCATTAACAGTCTTTTTGCCAAGGCCACTTACATCCATTAATCACCTTTCTTGGACATGTTCTACTTGAGCCACTTGTCTCTGCTCCATTCCCTATCCATCCACTCTATCCATCTCCATTCTCTGTTGTCAGTCCATGTTGCACTCCCCTTCTTTGCTGTTTTCACCTGTGAAAACTGTGGGATTACTCTCCACAGGAAAAAAAATCTACTCATCCACAGACACATGGCAGATTTGCTTTCTCTTTCATTATCCTTTACCTCTGCCCAAGTGTACATCTACTATTTACCCTGTTCTTAAGCCTCACTCTCACAAGAGGGTAGTCCTCAGACCTAGCACTTATTTAAAACAGCCCCACTGGTTACTTCTGCCTGCTCAGTGACTCTCCTGTCTGCTGGCTGCTTGGCTTTTCAACCCTTTTGTCTAAGCCAGCCATCCTTCCACATATATTTGGTAAACTATTCAATAGCAGGGATCACAGGCAGGAAGCTTCCTTTATGCCTCTGTCCTACTCACCACATGCCATTCCTAGATAGCCTCCACAAGCTACAGCTTGCAACAAGCCCGTGGACAACAAGCACACGAACACATGTACTTACCCCCAAAGAACTACCGGACTCATCCCTTCTCACTGCATTTTCCTGTCTACATTCTGAATAATTGTTCATGAGTGTTGACACCATCTGTGCTGTGCACTGTAAGCACAGGGTCCTGTGGAATAATGAATATTTGATCATGTCATTCAAGGCTAAAGCAAGACTGCATGGTTTCATTCTGCCAGTTCCCAACTGTGCAATCTCAGCATTTCCTTCAGGTCATGTTTTTATGCAGTGAATGCATAGTTTGTATATATACCTCCGAAGAACCCAATGGGCCAATTTACAAATTTCACATTTAAGTACTCTAACATTTTCCTATGAACTGACTGGGTCCAAGATTTTTGTTGTGGTCCATTTTGGAAAGAGCTGTAAAGTTCAGACAGTCTGAAGTTTGGGGACATTTAAATCGATGTTTCTGGGTCAGGCTGCTTTTTAACTTTTCTCACTCCTGGTCCTTTCCTCTGTTCTGTGGCTTCTGAAAAGCAGCCCCCATGTCCACAGGGGGTTATTTATAAGCCTAAAGTGCCAAACCCAAATAGGGAGAAACCTACCACTGTTGCTTATTAGTATTTTTGTCTCTGTAATTTGTCATCCCATTTAGCGCTTTGAACATAGGTGGCTTTCTCCTACAAAGGTCTGGAGAGGCATCACTAATGTGCTACATGCTGTATCCTCCTGAGGTTCACTGGTGCTGAGCTCTGACAGAAATGCATACCCTGAAGTCTGTGCTCAGTCTTCCGTGAGGAGGCAGCCAACCGCTCTGTGCAGCAGCAAATTTGCCAGCTGGCCATAGAGGGGCGATGGCATCAGCTGCAGCCTATCCCCTTTGCTAGCTACACGACATATCTGGTCTGGTAGGATTAGAAACCAGGGGAGTGGAGAGCAAATTGCTGCAGGGAGATGAGTGGGGGGCAGGGGAGGGCATTCATGCAACTGCTCTTTTGAACATTTCTCTCTTGATCCCCAGCTACCTGCTACGTGAGATGGGGAAGGGAGGACTGAAAAGGGAGAGTCTGACTTTCAGGAAAGACTATGGAGAAACATAACTGACATTAGTGCTGAGATTAATGGATTAGATTCAGTTCACACCACAGTCAGAACGAAATTTCAGCCTCTGGTCTTTGTGTAACATGCAGTGGGCCAGAGCTGTGGCAGTGGTTACAGAGTTTAGCATCCTCAACAGCACATGGAGGGAGAGGGATCCAATCCCTGATTTCTGTGCACCTCCTGCTCTGGTACAAGTCTCATTGTGTGTGAAACGGGTACTTAGTAGCTTCTCTTGTGATGAGCATGGAACATGACCTGTGGCACCACCTTTTTTCTTTCTCCTACTCCTTATGCTGCATATTTCCTCAAATATTTTTTCAAGGAAGCATTCTCTTTGAAGTATTGGTAACAGATATGGGAATTCTATTTCTTGATTAGAAACCCCCCCCCAAAAAAAAAAAAAATCACAATATATCTCCCTGCTCTCTCCCTCCCTGCAAAGTACTCATTGGATGTGGCTTAATATTACAAAATCTTGTACACCAAATCAGTCTGTAGGAGAACAGGCTATTATCTTCCTGGTGCATGAAATGACTTAAGAACAGAACCAGTTGAAGAGTAACTTTCCATTTGAGGGCTAAACTAGCTCAGTTTCCAAGGTCAAGTTTCTTGTCTGAATATCTGATTCCAAAACTGGCATATACCAGAATATTTTTTACGACTAAAAATCATTTTTGTGTTCCAGTGAAGGCAGGTAAGTACAGAGGATGCAAGTTCTTACCTTCAAGTAACTTTTCAAGCCAATAGTCTGCAAATCAGCCACTTATAGTAAAGCTTTTTGCACTTTGAGCAATGGTTACAAATATTTGAGGGATGGATGTCAAGAAGAAGGGGTCAGGGTCTTTGCAGTGGTGTCCTGGGACAAAGAGCAATGAATACAAACTGGAACCCAGGAAGTTCCACCTCAACCCTCTTTTGTCCTAACTTAGTTGGGTTTACATGCTAAGTGCTTGTAGATCAGCATCATTCTTCATCCCTGTCAGCTTTTGCTCACTTATTGTTAATCACCTTCCAATTTCTCATTTAAATGGTAATAAGATGTTCAAAACCAACCACAGCATTGCAGGTACAATTTCCTACCCACTTGGGAGTTCCATTGCATTTAGTTACACAGCCCAAAATTTTACTAGCCTTTTTCTGCTAACTCATTTCAATTATTGGTTTGTTTGCTTGTTTGTTTGCTCGTTTGTTTGTATATATGTATATGTAAGTTGGTGCTTTCTGTACCTAAATCCCTTCAAACATCAGTGTTTTTCTCTCACAGAATGCATGCACTGTTGTTCTGTGGATATACTGGTTGGTATTTTTCCAGGTTTTTGTGGTGTTTTGGGTTGTTTTTTGGTTGGTTGGTTGTTTGGTTGGTTTGGGTTTTTTTTTTCATTTTGGGGGGCAGGTTTGGCTGCATTTTTAACTGTGCTAGGAAGTCCAGGACTATTTGCTTTTTCTTCTTACAATTTATTTTAGTAATTCACAGTGGTTTCATTGCCCTGGAGTTATTCACTCTTCCAGACCACTAATACCAAATGAGACAGGGTCCAGGATCTTCTGTTAGGTTGTGCTGTCCTGTGATTCAACTCTGCTAGCCAAGAGTCTATTTGACACCCTATGGAGATGACTGGCTCCTCAGGCTCTTTGCATGCACTTGCCCTGGGTATGTACATCAAAGTAAACTGCTAGCTTGCCCAGTTTAAACAGTCTAGAGGTTGTTCTGCAACGTACCAGGAAAATAGCCAGCTGAAAAGATAGAAATTGCTGCCACATGCAACATGCATTTAAGCTGGGAGAGGAAAACTCTACGTCTTTAGTGACTGCGTGGAGGAAAAGCTACAAGTGAACCTCCAGGCTCCATGGGTTTCCTAGGAGAGCCAGGCAGTTGTGTGGGAGTTGTGCAGCCAACTCCCAGCTCCTTGTGAGGCTGTTGTGCTCTCCATGTTCTTGCTTGTAGCTATTTGAATGCATTCTCTTCTTGCCCCTGACAGGTCCATGGGAAGTGTATGTGCAGACACAACACAGCAGGGGACCACTGTGAGAAATGTGCGCCGCTATACAACGATCAGCCTTGGAAGCCAGGAGATGGAAAAACAGGGGCACCAAATGAATGCAGAAGTAAGTGGAAGGGAGTTTACAGATCCAGGCTTTCAGGATGGGAATTCACTGTGCCAACACACAAAGTTCCCTGGCAAAGACCCTTGTCAATTTACACTAGTTATAGAAATTGGGGGTAAGTGGCTGGTTGCTAATGGAAAGCGTCAGGTGTGTGCCTTGTTTTACTGCATCTGGCCTGTTGGGACCTAGGATTTTCAAGGCAGAAATCTGTTCTTCATGCAGCTATGTCCCCTCGCATGTTCTAGCATTCCAGGCATTTGTGGAGGGTCTATGATACCACTGGATTGGTTTGGTTTCTCTTACTGTAGGAATACCACACAGCTCTCAACCACCTAGGCTCCTGAGACCCTGTTAGGGCTCTCACTCTGTTGTTGCAGTTTCTTGTTTCCATGAAAACCAAGGGCTGCAGGCGGGTGAAATGTGTTACATTCAGGTATTTTCTCCAAGACTGACAGCAGGAAAATGATACCATTTGAATAGTATTGCTGTGTCTGGCCTATAAGCCTGCAATCTGTGCTGTTCCCCTCCAGAGTGTCGCTGTCACAACCACGCTGACAGCTGCCATTTTGATCTGAGTGTCTGGCTGGCATCAGGAAAGCGCAGCGGTGGAGTCTGCGACAACTGCAAGCACAACACAGAGGGGCATCGGTGTCAAAGGTGTAAACCAGGGTATTACAGAGACAGAGGGAAACCCATGTCTTCTACAGAGGTCTGCAGACGTAAGTGACTACTGTTACATGTGGCAAAGACAAATGAGTGGTGAAAGAATCGTTGAAAGAATGATTAAAAGAAAGAAATCAATAACTCCTATAGAAGTACCTCGTGCCTACACTTTCTTTGCCTTCCTTTCCTAAACTGCAGTTTTCTTACCGTGGTCATCTTCCTGATTTTCTGTGCCTGTTTCTCCCATTTTTTTTCTTGGTGATAACAGCTTCTGCAAATGCATTGCATTCCAGGGGAAGGTACAGTCTTCTTGTGCTTGTGTTTAAAATGACCTCATCAGTGTTTAGAAACATCAGTGTTTATAAATATGTAAAGAGTGAGTGTCAGGAGGCTGGAGCCAGGCTCTTCTTGGTGATGCCTAATGACAGCACAAGGGGGAATGCATGGAAGCTGAGGAATAGGAAGTTTCATTTAAATATGAGGAGGATTTTTTTCCCTATGAGGGTGACAGAAGACTGGAACAGGCTGCCCAGGGAGGGTGTGGAGTCTCCCTCTCTGGACATAGTCTAAACCCACCTGGACGTACTCCTGTGTGAGCTGATATAGGCAATCCTGCTCTGGCAGGGAGGTTGGACTAAATGAGGTTTCAAGGTCCCTTCCAGCCTCTGACATTCTGTGATTCTGTGAAAATAATGTAGTTCTTCTTTCCTGAGGCAGATTTTATTTACCTGGGTTTTCCTACATCTCTCAAGACTGCATGTGTCTATGTGTTAGCTGTTGTGAAATTTCAATTGATTGTGCAACATCTGTACACACGACCATGGGTTGGAACTAGATGATCCTTGAGGTCCCTTCCAACCTTACCATTCTATGATTCTATGTATAACAATGGCTGCAGGAGGTGTAGGAAGCATGAGAGCATGCATTTCCACTTGGGAACAAATACATCAGAGCTCACTCAGAGTTATCTCTGGATTCTGCAGCTCAGCCTAAATTAATTGCCTCATTAACACTTCAGCAGGATGTGTTAGGAAGCAGCTCAACATAGAGCTACTAATGGTGTACAACCTCTGGATCAAGGTAGTTTGCACCTAGCCAGTCTGGAACATAGCCCAGATCTTCCCTACTTAGTGTAAACAATTCCTGAGTATCCTGCCAGTCTTCACATCTGGTTCCATCTGGCATCTATCTGGGAGGTTGCTATTTCCAACAATACACATAACTTTAATTTCTCCCTTTGGATAGTTTTCCTTCCCCATAACTCAGGCATCGGTTGGCAGCACAAAGAATTTCATCCTCTCTCATCTGTACTCGTGCCTACTGCCATCGCATCCCTTTAAAGCATCCTCAGCTCTGATGTGTTTCATCGAGAGTCTTTTTAAACACTCAGGTTGCAAACACTTCTCTCCCTAGGACTGTACTGCCCATTGGAATGGGCTGCCCAGGGAGGTGGTAGAGTCACCATCCCTGGAGGTGTGTAAAAGGAGGCTGAATGAGGCACTTAGTGCCATGGTTTAGTAATTAGAAGGGTTAGGTGATAGCTTGGACTCGATGATCTCAGAGGTCTTTCCAACCTGGTTAATTCTGTGATTCTGTATGACCTGTGACATTGCTTAAACTTTCTGGCCACAATGCATTCTACCTTTCTGCTCCTTTGTATTCCTTCCACTGTATCTCAGTGCCAGCATAGACAGGTTCCACACAACCCCTTTTTGATTTCACAATGTCCATCCCAGAACACTGACCAGGTAAGGCTGAGAGTAAGCTTATCTAACTCTCACTGTATCCCAGTGCTCTATGGTGGTTCCATTCTAGTCCTGTTTCTGCTCTGAGCAAATTTACTATAGAGAAATAGTGTAATGAGATTAATTGGCTGTGCCAGAAGCTTAGTTTTCAATTTCATAGTTCCTGAAAGAATCTATGTGTGAACTCTTGTATTTAACAGCAGAGTGATGGTGTAGTAACCATCATCATGTGTAATGTTAGATAACAGATAAAGTCAAGGAGCACTGGAGAGCAGTGAAGAGGAAAAAAACATTGTTTGAAAATACAGCCTATCTGTGAGGAAACTCTAGAACAGTCTGCTTGGATGAAATCAGACCTACCTCTGCCTCTTTTGTCTGGTCTGGTTAAAGACCTCTCAGTACTTCCTGCCAATAGTAAAAGAAAAACTGTTCAGAAATTTACCGTGTTGAAAGAGTTTTGTTCCTCTTGTGCCAGTCAAGCACAATGATGCTCTTTTCACCTGGGAAGGCTGCTGCCAGCAGAATGCCTCAGCTTTTACAGCAGACTGATGTGTGCATGATGCTTGTACCTGTGTGGAAATAGAAGTGACACTGTGGGTATAGCTAAAAAGTCTGCGCCTTTTCTATTTACAGCGAGGAGGAGAATTCCCAACAGTGGCATTTGACGAATTACCTTAACAGGATGGTGTTTTGTGTGATGAAAAGAATGATCCCTAAACACTTCCCATGTGGTTTTCAGGCAGTGTATAAGCATGCACTTCATGTTATGCTGTACTTCTGCAAAGAATTTTCAGGAAATGCTTCACTATTTTGGTTATTACCAGTGACAGCAAAACCAGAAACAGGAATGCAAACAGGCAGAGTTGTTTTGGTTAGAAGATGTCACCTCCAGTTGCTTATGCCTGCAGCTGATATTAAACTCATGCAGTAAGACAGAGGCTGCCTTCTGCATCCTTTAGGTTGCAAAACTTGCACTGCTATTAAACTTAATTTGGTGTGGGGTGAGTAAATTATTCAGGTTGTGTGATCTTAAAGAGACTGCCTACTCAGCAGAAAACCAGCTAATGTTTTGAGCGTTGCTGATATGTAAGAAATTAGACAATTGGACTATCAGTGACCCCAGTGCGCTGATCATGAATTGAAGAGCTGCCACTTCTGGACTAGCACATTTGTGAGGATTTAAATGTACCAACACCAAGGCATCATCTCACTTTGAGAAAACCATGTAAACAGTGTCAGACTCACAACACTAAATAAGAAACCCACCCACTAGGCAAGTGCTGAAAAGATGTAATAAACTGCAAACAGGAGGCTGAATGGTTGATGTGGGTGAGAGCAACCTGGTCCTTGGCTTCCCATATTGAACTCAGAAGGGGAAAAAAAAATTCAATGGGAGATCAAAACTTGACCCTTGTGTACAGTAGATACTGAGCTGGGAAAGGAAATCTGATGAAAAAGCTGAATGAAATGCTGTGCTAATCCCTTTGAGAAAGCACGCTTGAAGAGTGCTCTGCCATCCAGAGCAAAGTCTAGGTTCAGCTGTGATATCCCCCTCAGGCTCCCAGAAAGTTAACAGAGCACTGCTCAGGCCCAGAAAGAGTCTTTAAGCATTAGTCATAACGAACAGCATTCTCTCTTAATCACTGCTACAAAAAAAAAAATGTTGTATAACAATCGGCTGTGCAGCCGCTATCCAAACCACCCTTTGCTGACCCTTCGATGTGAGACTGCTGCAAAGACATTCCCTTGGAAAAACAAAACAAAACAAAACCAAAAACCTGTTGACATTTGACACGTGTGAATCTGCTACTCCTGTTTGTCTGCAGAAGGTAGCCTGCCTCTGATCCCTTTGCTTTTCCTCTTCCTAGCAGCTGGGAATGAATGAATGACAACCAGATCATGTGCAGAGCATTGTTTTGACATTGCTTAAAGCCGTGTTTAAAAAAAAAAAAGAAAGGAAGGCATGAAAAGAGCCTCAGAGCAAGGCACACACCTGCCTGTTATTGGGGGTGACAACACAGGATTATGTAGTTTGGATATAGACTTGTATGGAAGCTTTGACTCGGAAGCCTAATCGTTTCCTAACCAATGGTTAGAAAAGCTGCTGTATCCTTGGCTCTTTCCTGTGGCTTATTTAGAGGCTTAAGGGATCCTTCTGAAACGGCACCATCCTTTGTACTCACCCTTTGCTTAGCTTAAAAAATAATGCAGGCATGTAGACCATTAAAAAGGGTCTCCAGGAAAACAAGCTTTTTCATTCCAAGCACAAAGATTGAAAATTAAAATGTGCCCAGATGCACACACACACACACACACACGCACACTCTGAAAAGCTCTGTTTCTCATCCTTTTACTTCTAAGCAGAGGGAGTGAACTCTTAATTGTAATATCACAAAGGCCTGATTACATCTTGGTTCAAAGTCTGTCTTAATCAGCCTGACCACACACACAGCTGTCTATCTTATTTCCTTCATTTAAGAAACATCACTGACTGAGTCAATCCCCACATCTGACATGCTTTAAAAATTGACCTGATTTGGTCATATGCTCCAAAGATGCACATGTATATATTTCAGATTCCAAAGGCTTTGCCTGAGTTTTCATTTTGCCTGTTTTTCATCAAACAGCCAGAGCCTGCTAATAGCTGTATCTTATGCAGTATTATTAGACAGAAGTTTAAAGCAAGGATACTTCCAAGTCCACTGAATTACTTGCAGCACTCACTTCCTATTTTCCTGTAAGTTAAGACCATATTGTTACAACCAATATTATATTTTACATCTATGCCTAACTACATGGCAGAGGCAGCTGTGCTGAGGGCAGACAGATTTATTGAGGACTTGAGTGGAGACTGCTGTATGAATTATTCATTTTTCATTATTCCCTGTCTCCTTTTTACAGTAGTTTCTGGCAAAACAAACGGTAGAGGAGTGAGACTGGAAAAGGCAAGAGGATGCTTTGTGCTACTTGATGACAGATAAGCAATTCTGGAGTACAATGATGAAATTTTTCATTACCCTGCTGTCCAGGGAAGAACCCAAATAAGGCAGCCATCTCTGAGCCAGAACTGTCTGCACACCGTCCCTAACATAATTTATGATGCCTTTGACAAACAAGGCCATTGTCATGTCGGCTGGTGTTTTGTTAGACAGGGAGGTGGATGGGGGAAAACCAGGGTTTGCCAAATTTCTTTTGAAGCAAAAGAAGAAGGGAAGAAAAAAAAAAGAAAGAAGCAAAAATCAACTGAGACGGATGTTGATTATTAAATACAGGGAGATGTACAAGGGTAAGGTTTTGGAAATTTCCTTTTACGTTTCTTTAATTGTGAGGTTTATCTGCAAAACTGTGGTGCTGTGAAACAGATAAAGCTCAGTCATCAACAGCTGCCCCTTCAGCATGTGACATGTGGGCTCTTATTTTGGGAGTTACCTTAGATGCACAACTGGGATTTTGGCCATAATACTCTGGAAGCCAGACAATGTACACACCCAAGCTGAAATGCTAAATAAACACAGACTGAGCAAAGCGTTTGCAAGCCACTTGTATAACTCATTTGAAAGTGTTGTAGGTTTATTTACTCAGCTTGCTTTCTGATCCACCAGAAGCTGTCCTGGTTTCAAACTGGGGAATATCCCCCACAATTTATTTGGGAACATTACTTGTCCTGAACTGTAGCCCCAAAATGAAAAGGGAAAAGGAAAGGAAAGGGAAAGGGAAAGGGAAAGGAAAAAACATTTTTTTCCTATCTCTTCATCGGCTTCTGCCACTGCTATCACTTACTGTCCTGTAATACTTCACCTTAGAGAGAGCATGGGAGAAGATCTCATTCCTGAATCAAGATCTCATCTCAATTAGTGCTAGCTACTCTAGTGATATTTAAGATTTACCCATCTGATATGTGACCCTAACTGATGAAACCTGAAAATCAGAAATAAGATGGGAGAAAATATCATAGAAATATAAGAAATGAGAGTTGGAAGTGCCACAGGTAGATCCTACATACAGAGGTATTACAGAGTAATCAGAAACCTGGATTCAAGCCAACCCAGATGTTGCCAACTTACTTCTTATGGCTGAGACTTGTCTGCAGTAAAGCATGTGTTTCCCCTCCTTATCCCCAAATCTGAGACCTTTTCATAGAATCATAGAATGGTAAGGTTGGAAGGGACCTCAAGGATCATCTAGTTCCAACCCCTTGCCATAGGCAGGGACACCTTCCACTAGTACAGGTTACTCAAGGCCTCGTCCAACCTGGCCTTGAACACCTCCAGGGAGGGAGCAGCCACAACCTCCCTGGGCAACCTGTGCCAGTGTCTCACCACCCTCACTGCAAAGAACTTCCTCCTAACATCCAGTTTCAATCTCCCCTCTGCCAGTTTAAACCCATTGCCCCTTGTCCTGTCATTGCAAGACCTTATAAATAGTCCCTCCCCAGCCTTCCTGTAGGCCCCCTTCAGATACTGGAAGGCTACTGTAAGGTCTCCTCAAAGCCTTCTCTTCTGCAGGCTGCAGAGCCCCAACTCTCTCAGTCTGTCCTCATAGCAGAGCTGCTGCAGCCCTCTGAGCATCTTTGTGGCCTCCTCTGGACCCACTCCAACACTTCCATGTCCTTCCTGTGCTGGGGGCTCCAGAACTGCACACAGGACTCCAGGTGGGGTCTGACGAGAGCAGAGTAAAGCAGGAGAATCAGCTCCCTTGCCTTTTTTGTCAGAGATGGATGGAACTAAGTGTCTCCTCTTTCAGGGTGATGTAAAAATAATTAAAATGGAGCAGCAGCAAATCGGAGCTCGCCTTTGAAACTGTCAGTGCTAATGAGGGCTTCATTGTTACACCTGCTCTCCAGAGCTGACAGCAAAATCCCTGGGTTTGCTCCCGAAGTCAAGGCTGCTTTGTGGCAAACAGGCCAGCCTGCTGCCATCCGCCAAGCAGCTCATTGTGCTGAGTCCATTGCCCATGACAGCACGCTTATTTTCTGTCCTTAGGCTATTGTGCCAGTGCCTCTTGAAAACAACTGGCTGAGATCTGTCTACAGCAGAGTGTAATAATACTATTAAAAATATTGGCATAAAGAACACAGGGCATGGTGAAAAAAACAACTGTGTAGCAAGCAGATCATAAGAGTTTGCCCTTTAGACAAAGGACTCACCCTTTTTCTTGTGCTATTTTCAAAAGATATTTTCTTTTCTCGAGCATCAAATAGGAGGTTGCAGATGAATGTGAATCCATCTCTGCTACACTTTATACTCTTTATAGTCACATCCTTGTCCCTTCCTCTTGGAAAATGATGTGTGGAATCAGAGTGTTCATTTGCTGTCTTATCTGTGAGCTCATGAAGAAAAGCAGCTTGATTAGAAGCAGTGATGGCCAAACTTCAAAAGCTTTGGTGACCATGTTTAGTTCAGATAATCATCCAAAAAGCTGGCCTCTGATCCAAGCTATCTAAACATCTTGGGTGTCCAACATTTAACTGAAAATCTCTGTTGAAGAGAGTCTTAGCCACGAGATTTTTATTTGTGCCCTCTTCCAGATGGATGAAGTAGTGATGCAGTTCCTTTTCAGTCTCCACTATAAGCAAAAGCCAGGGCACGCTGCTTTGTGAACACACACACAAAAAAAGGAAAAGAGCTGAAATATGGAAGTCTGAAGTTCAGCTCATTTTCAGTTCTCATTTTAATCAAACTTGTCTGAATGTTGGAACTGAGTGGCTATGTTTATCGCTTGTGCTTGTGCTTTACCTCAGCAGAGCTGAGATAAACACTTGAAAATCTCAGCTAGCCTCTCTGCTCTGATGAAGTCAACTGTGCTGGCTTTGCACCACTGCCTGTAACTATATTACATTCCACCTCATTCCCTGGTGCTGTCATTAGGAATGTACTGTGGGGTTATGACAATTTATTGTCTGTGAGGACAGAACTGCTCTGTTGATCTGTTTTGCTGACAAGTTGCCATTGAGTTGCCAGGCTGGTGTCAATATGGGAGTAGCATTAGAAAAATCGGGGGGGGGGGGGGTTGGTTTCACAGAATCACAGAAGGTTAAGGGCTGGAAGGGACCTCAAAAGATCATCCAGTCCAACCTCCCTGCCAGAGCAGGATTACCTATAGCAGATCATGCATGAATGCATCCAGGTGGGTCTTGAATATCTCCAGAGAGGGAGACTCCACAACCCCCCTGGGCAGCCTATTCCAGTGTTCTGCCACCCTCACAGTGAAAAAACTCTCATGTTTACAAGGAACTTCCTATGCCTCAACTTCCACCTATGGCTCATTGTCCTGTTGTTGCTCATCACCAAGATTTGGTTTTGGTTTTCTGGAGGGATTTTTAGTTTTTGGTTTGGGGTTGTTTGGTTTTTTTTTTCCCTCCTGTTTGCTCATCTCCAGCAACATGTAAAATACATCTAGCCAGTTAAGAGATTTTCTTCTCTTCTTTTGGGCTTCCTTAATAACAAATCTACTCATCTATTTGTACAAAAAATGTCATCAGCTTCCTTACAGGCATAACAGTACTGCATGGTGAGATGTGTCCCTTAGAACTTGCACTGAAGGAAATCTGTGGACTCTTTTGAGGTAGAAATAGGAAAAAAAAGTTTGAAGTCCTCTGCATAAGTTGCATCTAGTCCCAGAGGAGACACTAGATGTGTGATCTGTGTTCACAGAAAAGACAATCTAGGCACTATCATTTTTCATCTTGCCCATCCTAGTCCACCTTGTCCCAAAACATTTTAGAAGGGAATCACCTGAAAGCCACTTTAAACACGGTGGAGGCTTCCTGCTAGCACTTCAAAACCCTGTAAGGCCAAGAGGTCTGCGGAAGAGGTTCTTCCTTCTGTAGGGAAGAACTAACTTTCACATCTAGGGGTCCTGGCTGTGCTTACTTTGCTGTGCTTGAGTTTAAAAGAAGCAAAAATAATGTTGCAAATGGAGGTTACCAGTTCTGACTTAAAACTACTGAGCACAACTCAGCCATCCAATGAGATCTGGACAGCCTGGAGTGCTGGATGAAGGCTAACCACATAAACTCAATAAGGACAAGTTCAGGGTCCCGCCTCTGGGGAGGAATAACATCAGGCACCACTACAGGTTGGGGACTGTCCTGCTGTTAAGCAGCTCCGTGGAGAAAGACCTTGGAGTCCTGATGGACAGCAAGTTCTGCATGGGCCAGCAATGTGCCCTTGTGGCCAAGAGAGCCAGTGGCATCCTGGGCTGCATCAGGAAAAGTGTGTCCAGCAGGTATAGGGAGGTTCTTCTCCCCTTCTGCTCTGCCCTGGTGAGACCACATCTGGAATAATGTGTCCAGTTTTGGGCTCTTCAGTTCAGGAGAGACAGGGACTTGCTAGAAAGAGTCTAGTGGAGAGCCATGAGGATGAGTGGGGGCTTGAGCATCTCCCTTACAAAGAGAGACTGAGAGCCCTGGGGGTGTTTCGTCTGAAGAAGAGAAGCCTGAGAGGAAATCTCATCAGTGTGTACAAATATCTGAGGGGTGGGTGTCAAGTGGCTGGGGCCAATCTCTTTTTGGTGGTCAGCAGCAATAAGACAAGGACCAACAGCTGGAACAGAGAAGGTTTCACCTCAACATGAGGAAAAACTTCTTTACAGTGAGGGTGACAGAGCCCTGGAACAGGCTGCCCAGAGAGGTTGTGGAGTCTCCTTCTCTGGAGACTTTCCAAACCTGCCTGGATGTGTTCCTGTGTGAATTACCCTAGGGGATCCTGCTTGGCAGGGAGGTTGGACTCGATGATCTCTGGAGGTCCCTTCCAACCTCCAAGGTTCTGTGATTGAGTGGTAAGGCAGAGGGCATGAGTTTAACAGCCTTGCAAACATATCACTTAACCGTGTGACCCCTGGGCACATAATCTGAGTCCCCTCTTACTGTATCTCTGCAGCCTGCACCTGCCAGCCAATGGGTTCGGTCAACACAACCTTCAGCAGGAGCTGGCGATGCCACCCCAAGACAGGATTCTGCTACTGCAAGCCAGGTGTGGCAGGGCCCCACTGCGACAGATGTCTCATGGGCTACTGGGGCTTTGGAGAAAATGGCTGTCGCCCTTGTGACTGTGCCAGAGACTGCGACCAGCATACTGGAAACTGTTTCAACGGGTAAAGAAGCCCTCCTTCGGGTTCACTTTGACATGGGATCCTGTGAGGTGAAACAAAGATTAACCAAATACTGCAGTGATGGGAGTTGGAGAATGCTGGAGGGTGCACAAGCGTGTGAAAAGGTGGCTGTAAATGATAAATGGTTTCTCAGATTCCATTTGGTGGCCAGCACACTTTAAAGTCCATTTTATTACCCAAGGCAATCTTGAAACCGTGACTTTTGGCAGTAATAATAGGCAACTACATGGGAAACATGTACAGCATCTTTAAATGCACCTGCTTGCCTTGGGAATGGATGGAAGAGTCCAGAGACCTTGCCTCTCATCTATGCCTAGGGTGAAATGAATTACACAGTCTCCCTCTTTTTTCTAGAGGGCAGGTACCTGTACTCCAGGCATACATTAACCAGTACAGAAATCCTATGACTTGCTGAGTGACTGCAGTTTTATGGGTCCTGCAGGTCTCCTCAGTTCCCAGTGAAATCAACAAGTGGTCACTAACTTTGAGTCACTAAATTCCATAAGAACAACCAAATCAAGAAAGGTCCAATACCTTTTAAAATGCTAAGTCAGCTGTGGTAAGGCCCAAATAAAAGCCTAGATCTTGTGATATAGCATGATCTTGGAAGTCTTATTTGCACTCCCAACCTGAAGAAAGCAAAGCTCATCTGTCTGGATACAGCCACACACTGTAAATACTTCCTTCCCAATCATCTAGAGTCCTAACCAAGCCTTCTGTTTTATGTGTCCTTCCAGCTATGAGAATGAGCCATTCTTTAACATCCCCATTGGGGGACAAATCCCTGACCTGGTGCAAATGCCAACCAATGAGAGTGAAGAGGAGTGGAAGTGGAATGACCATGAGCAGGGATTTTCTGCACTGAGGCACCCAGGTAGATGCACCCAGCCTGAGAGAGTCTGGGAACATTTTGGAAACTTCACTCAATGCCAATTCTTTCTTCTCTCCATCCTGACAGTGTTCCCCACTAATTTCTTCCTTGTCTGTCCCCCATCTGCTGGTGACATCTGCTAACCTGAACTATATAGGTTCTTATTGCACTTGCATTATTTTCCAGACCAAGTGTACTATCCAACCTTGGGGCTGGAAATGGGTAAGTAAGATTGTGTGGAAAAAATGTTCTCCTTCTGTAGTCACAATTATAGTCAAAACATTTCTCTGATTTTACACATCTCCTTTTCAAGTATTCAGTTGCTGTTCAGAACTTCAATGCCACTTGTAGAAAGATCATGTCAGCCACCACTGAAATGCATCACCTCTGGGGTGGAATGCAGGTGATTTTAAGAGTAAGTTATTCCTCGTGGCACAACAGATCAGGAAAGAAAGCAAAGTATGCTGTAGTCAGCTAATGTCACAAAATAAGCAGCCTTTAATACTCAAACAGTTCTCAGTTTTGCTTGTCATGTATGAAGGTCAGCACTTAGAGGCCATGATGGGTTTCTAAGACCCAGAGGCCATATTGTCACCTATCTTGACTTTTCCGAGAGGGCTACTACCTTGACACCAACAAGGATCAGCATTTCTCAGTTTATGGGATTGAGTGAGGGTGTTATTACTTACATGATTTACACTTGGATCTGATTCTCACAAATCTCTTTTCAGTTTATTTACAGTGCCACAGACCCCATGAGAGATGCATTTTTCTTGAGAGTACTGGTCAGATTTCAGAACAATTATGGTATCATCTAATGAGGAACAGATTAGCAAATAACTGAGCTCACTCTCAAATTTACTTTTAAAGTCCATCTGGATTATGGGAACTATATACATATAATTTTATAACTGAGTATCATTTGCCTTTGTTTTCTCTCTCATGCTCTGGCTCTTCTCCAACCCTTTGTGTTCTGTGGCTGTCCTGCTAGAAAAGTGTGTGTGCAAAGAAAAGGTGCTTGGAAGTGTCACTGACTTCTGCCAAATGAAATATGCTTATGGTAAGTGGGTGACGTGCCCTCGAGGTATGATAATTTCACAGTGCTCTTTCTATGCATGTTATAATCTGATACCTAGGAAAAACAACAAGACTGTCTAAGTCATGAAATAAGAGGCAGGATGCCTTCTGCCTTTTTTGTCTAGTGACATGTCCCACTTTTGATCAGAAGTGAACATTTTTCCTGCAAAGCTCCATGGTGTCTCCTTTCCACCAAGTTAGCTTCCCTCTTTAGAGGAGAGAGAGTGTGAAAATGGTGGAATGGTTGGCTTCAGCATCAATTAATGATAAAACCCTTGCATCTAAACTGCCAGTTTTTGCACTCATTATCCAGGTTCAAATGGCCATTCTTGTTTACCAGGAATGCATTTAATCCTGTTGTTTATGAACACCTGGTTCATGGCATCACATGAAGCAAGAAAGCAAAGCTGTGTGATCCAAAGGTTTGATGTGCTCGTGTCACGACACAACAAAGCCTGCTTGTGAGGCTGATCTAGACAAGACAACCCTGCCAGAAAGTTATGGTATCCTGTTAAATGAAAGGAGCAGACATTTATCATGGTGACCAGATGTTGGGCCATGAAACAAAAATGGTTCTTCTGTTTTGTTGTGCAATCGTGGGATTTTAGACATGTGACATGTCTGCAGTCTGATGGGAAACTTCCTGGCTTCCTTCCTGTAGAGGAGACAGCTCCTTCCCACAAGACAAAATCTTTGAGAGTGTTAAAGCTCAAAACAAGATTTCAAGCTGCAAAACATAAAGCCTAGAATCAGTACACTTAAAATCAGACTGTTAGCCACTGAAGTGGCTAAAATGCAAGTGTTTCCCTATAATTTCCAAGTGTTTGCCTATTAAAAAGTGGTTGCTCAATAGTATGGTGAAAGGATCAGTTAATTACCTTGATAGAAAAATTTGGGTTTTCTGCAAATTTATTTAAAACTACCATAACTGAAGTGGGCACACATTGGAATACACTTTCCATAGAACTGAAGTGGGTTTTCTTCATGTCTTCTTTCAAGGTGTTAAAATCCTACCTTTTAGCAGCATAATCCAAAATTAATTTAGGAATTCATTGCTGATGTCTGTCTGGTTGTGTTTTGTGGCAGTGATAAAAGCAAGAATCTTATCAGCTCATGACAAAGGGACCCACGCAGAAGTTGTTGTGAAAGTGAAGAAGGTGCTGAAATCAGGCAAAGTAAAAATTGCTCGGAGCAACAGAAGCATTTACCCAGAATCCTGGACCAACAGGGGATGTACATGTCCCATTCTCAATCCTGGTAAGGACAAAATGCCTAACAGCTCTTTTCTTCCCTTATAGACAGTGGTGAGAGTTATTTCTGATCATTAGCTACAACGTTCCCATCAGTCTGGGTCAGAGCCCTTTGATTCATCCACACCAAAGAGGGAATCAATTGATAGCTGCAGTAAAAAAGCATTTTCTTATCACAGAACAAAGTTTTACCAAAAAGCCCAAACTTACTGGAAATGTTTTACTTTCAGTGACTCTGTGACTAGAAGAACATTTGTGAGGGATTTAAAAAAAAAAAAAAATCCCTCTATGTCCTAAGTTTCCTTCCTCACTCTTGTATTCTCACATCATAGAATCATAGAATGGTAAGGTTGGAAGGGACCTCAAGGATCATCTAGTTCCAACCCCCTGCCATAGGCAGGGACACCTCCCACTAGTACAGGTCACTCAAGACCTCATCCAACCTGGCCTTGAACACCTCCAGGGAGGGAGCAGCCACAACCTCCCTGGGCAACCTGTGCCAGTGTCTCACCACCCTCACTGTAAAGAACTTCCTCCTGATATCCAGTCCAAATCTCCCCTCTGCCAGTTTAAACCCATTGCCCCTTATCCTGTCATTGCAAGACCTTGTCAATAGTCCCTCCCCAGCCTTCCTGTAGGCCCCCTTCAGATACTGGAAGGATACTCTAAGGTCTCCTGGAAGCCTTCTCTTCTGCAGGCTGCAGAGCCCCAACTCTCTCAGCCTGTCCTCATACCAGAGCTGCTGCAGCCCTCTGAGCATCTTTGTGGCCCTCCTCTGGACCTGCTCCAACACTTCCATGTCCTTCCTGTGCTGGAGGCTCCAGAACTGCACACAGTACTCCAGATGGGGTCTGACGAGAGCAGAGTAAAGAGGCAGAATCCCCTCCCTTGCCCTGCTGCCCACACTGCTCTTGATGCAGCCCAGGACTCGGTTGCTGTCTGGGCTGCACTCACACTGCAGGCTCATGTTGAGCTTTTCATCAATCCAGACCCCAAGATCCTTTTCCTCAGGGCTGCTCTCCAGCCATTCACCATCCAGCCTTTACTTCTTTTTGAAAAACCAGAAAATGCTATGAAAATTTTGGAGAGTAGAGGTAATTAAATGCCTTTGTTATGGTTTCAAATAATGAAAAGTAAGTCTTCCTTCTTTCTTCTACTGTACATTCTTATGCATTCAATGCTTTGTCCCATCAAAGTCTAAAGCTGACAAGCTGTAGCATATCAGAAAGCAGTCATGGGTGGAGAGTATAAAAGCAAAGCAACAAGTGCTTTCCTTTACCTAAACTCCAGTGGCACAGTTCTGCATATGAAGTATTTACCAGTGAAACTGTAGGAGCCCTGAATCAGAGATGAATAAAACCTACTACTTAAATATGAGAGCACTTCTGATCCCAAAGAGGGAAAATATCACAGGACATTTTTCTCCTTTGCAGCTCTTCAGCTTTACTTTGCATTTCTTTAGAAACAGGGCTGAAGGCATACTGCTCAGAAATTTAGATGCTAGAGATACAGATGTCTTGATATAAATTAAGGCTATGGAAAGTCCCAATCATTGCACTTCTGCAGATTTCAACCTATGGCTAGACTGAACTCCTACCCCAGGATCACAGTATGCCCTGGCTCATAGGCCTTATTGTCTTTCTCTTCTTGGGGCTTTTACACCCACCTTCACCCTCTTTTCTAGAAGGGTAGTAGCAGCAGAAGGGGACAAAGATCCCTAGAGATCTGTGTGCAAAACTTCACACATAACTTGCCATAGGTGCCTCTCTGTTTCTCTAAATTCTGATCAATGAAACGTTTTACTTACAACAATTCATACAACACAAAGAGTGCTCATGCACCTACTAAGGCAATCAAATGATTTCATTAGTAGTACTTGTTTCTTGTCTCCAGGTACAGTCACACACTTTTTTGTTCACAGACCTCCCTTTTTTTGAGGCCCTGCTACCTTTATCTTAGATTAGAATCTAGCAAGTCTGATTTGCTATTTTCATATATAATATCAGCTTCCCCATCTGTTGAGATCCAGTTCTGCTACTCATTACCTGTAGAAGCCAGAAGTGATGCTTCTGAAGCACATGGAGTTACTATGGCTTAAAACAAAGGTCAGGCAGATTAGCCTTAACCCTGGTCATCTCTATATGAAGATGCTGAATTGCTAAGTGGTAAAGACTTAGCAACTGTGGAACTGTATCAATTTGTAGCTGTACTTCCTGAGAATAATTGTATGACCACACTGAAGCTGTGTGCCCCAGGAATCAGCACTGACAATACACATGTGAAGAAGGGATACATATAAACTGGATGAAGCTGGCTGAGATGCTACATGCCAGATCCTTATGAAATAGAGAAATTCTGCATTTGCATTTACTTCTACTTTCTTCTATTTATTGACTGAAGTTTTGCCTTTTTTTTCTTTTCTTTTTTTTTTTTTTTTTTAAACCAGGTACTGATTATCTTATAGCAGGCCAGGAGGACTCTAGGACCAGCAAACTCCTTGTGAACATGAACAGCCTTGTGAAACCCTGGAAAGCATATTTGGGAAAACAAGTATCAGATATTCTTCGAATTGGGTGCAAATAATTTCTGCTTCAGAAGTTACAGTGCTGAACTTTGCCTTTTAGTCACACTGCAGTGAAAGGTGTAGTTAGTTCATATGTTTCCATTCAACAGACTCCTAGCTGGAGTGAGGAAAGCAGACTTTCTCTTTTCACATGCTTAGCCAGGAAACTTGGGACATGACTACTTTCTTTCAATAAATGTACAGCTTTATTGCACAAAATTAACTAGTGCATCATGCATAGGCTACAAGCCAGTTCTTAATTTGAGCCTGATTCCACACACCCAGAGAACCATTTCACAAAGCAAAACTAAAGATATAGTTTAGTGTTTCCATACTTCAGGTCAGAGCCTGATATTAATACAAACAAGCTGCTTAAATGATGCGTTCATCATTTGAGTGTAGTTTATAAGTGACCACTAATGGGCAGCTTTATAAGCGGCATAATACTAAACAAGCATGCCAAAGTAACACTTATTGAAAAGAGCTCAGACTCATTTAACATTAGACTGTAATTATGCCAGTATAATGGGCTGCTTTCTAGAAGGCAATTATTACTCCACTGCTGACCAGAAACATTCTAATTTGTGACTTATCTCAGGACAAAGTCTGTTATAGATGTACATTGTTTTCATCAAAGCTTAGCGCTCAGGTCTTCTACAGCAACCACCTTGGCTCAAATTCTAAACCCAACCCCTGCTCTCAAAGGCCATTTTGCTCTTTGCTGCAGTACTTCAGTCTATAACACCACAAAGGTTTCACAGCAATTACTATTAAAAAGCCTTTTAATGCTAGAAAAGAGCCAGCACACGTGAGTAACTAGCAGCTGCTCTAACGCTGCTGGGATTGTAACACTACAAAAGGTACAAGGCAGAAGCAGGAGGAGGTAAATGGATTCTCTGGACTGTGTGTTAAATTCAGCCTGGCTATTTGAACTGTGCTCAAGACCACTGGCATCTGACTGCACTTAGCACTCTCATACTACATTACTTCTCTTGGTCACACTGCAGGTTAAGATCCTGAAGCTAGGCTTCCTTACCATTCTGCCTGAGGATTATTTTTTAACTCTACAGAAGCATAGGAGCAGTAACATCCACACTCTAGGTAAAATAGTTCTGTTCTGCAAACCATTCTCTCTAAATCAATTTTATCCTACCCTCTAGTAATTTAGAGGTAGCTACTTAAATCACTCCCTAACACAGTATTTTGAGGAAATGATAGTTTAAGACCTGCATCCTCTGTTTAAGGACTCACAGTCAAATGAAGCTCGTTGCAGCTCATTTCCTCTTCAAGAACAGCAGAAGTTATTATGAGTCAGTCTATCCTTTCAGGGAGTTACAGAGGAGAAGCACACAGACATGTGCTGCTTCTGCATATTTCTATTCAATGCCTGTGATTTTTAGTACTCTCACTAAAGAGATTATCTTCATCTAGCACCGACTGACACATGAAGCATCTAGAAAAACCCAATACTAATGCAGAAAGGTGGAAGTCCCAGTCTACAACTCCAGCCCTCATTTTGTTCTCTGTATCACTGGGGGCTGAAAAAAAACAGCTTCTTTCATTCAACTTGTTGCTGTTTTCCTTTTAACTTCATATTGGTTGAACAGCAGAAAAATCCACAGCACGTTTGGAAATGGATGTCAGGCAGATATGTCCAAACTAAAAGCCCTGCTTTATTTCCCCAGCAGTGCATAAACACTTTCCTTCACCCTTTATAGGAAGTCTCCTCTCCTCGGGTGTCATTGCTTTCCCTCTTTTCCCTTTGTTATTTATTTGTTGTTACCTAAAGTGGTATCCAAAAAATGTGGCATCCCCAACAAGCCATTTAAGTAATGCAATAAAACTTTTTAACCAAGGACTCTGGCTGAATTTGAAACATCAGCTCACAGAAATTATGGGCACAGCTGTTTTGCTTTGTCTCAAGAAATATCTCCCAACAGAAAGACTGACTAGTTCTCTTTGAATTATCAATAAAGGCATGTACAAAAATTTACAGCCTGCTCTCAAAGGGCCTCTCAGAATCAGTGACAATCAGTTGTAGGTATAAGCTAAGGAACAAGATTTCAAGAGAAACCATAATACCTGCAGGGGATCTTACTTAATGAAGCTCATATTCCATTTGGTTTTAAGTCAGTAGCATGTAAAAGCAAACTCCCATATTCTACTTCTTGTCATAGACTGGTGATTTTTTCTGGGGAGGGTAAAGGTCTGCAAAGGTCTTTCAGATATTTTTTTGTATGGTCATTTACAAGCATTTCTAACTACTGTTAGTAGAAATACTGTTTGAAACAAGAATACTGATACCCTGGTGTACTCTCTTGGGGCCTACTATAAAACAGTAATTAGTGGCTGCCAAATGCAAACACCATTATATGCAAACAAGGGTCTCAAATAGGTTATAAATAGACACACTTTAAAGAAAAGTGTAAAGTAAGTGGAGTGGGGGAACCTAAAAAACATTCAGCTAACTTCTTCTCCTTTCAATTTCCCATCCTTTTTGAATTTCTAATTTGCTTGCTGGTAGCTATATAGCTAAGTCTTCTTCATTCCCTTCATTAGTTAGAAACATTGCACATTCTGTTCCAGCTACTAGTTGGTGTTTAATGGTTTGCCTCTACAGAGAAGCAGGTATTCCATAAGCATGGAATTAATTTGAAAGTGAAAAATAAAAGCACATTAGGGTGAGTCAACAGTGCAAGTTGACTTCTGAGTGGTGTCACCACTTGTTAATCCAGGTACCTCTCAGTTCACAGAGAAGAAAAATACAAGAAGAAAGTTCCAACTCACACAGAGCTGCCACATGCAATCTCCTTGTTCTGCACTGCTACAATCTGGGTAGCCTGTCTGAAAATAAGTATCTAAGTGGAATTGAACTACCAATGAAGGTATAGCATTCCTGTACCAAAAGAGAAGTGTTTTATAGGCCTGTGTACAGTATCACATACTTTGTGATCCTGTGACTTTTTATTACTATGTCACCCAAGACACACAGAATACTGACATGCAAAAAGGATGATACAGAAGTGGTTGCACAGCTCCCTTTAGTACATCTAAAATGGGACCCATCTTTAAAACAGCTGCATGAACAACATTACAGCACCCAAACAGAGAAGGTGCCTCGCAAGCACTAGCAACCAAATATTGAAAAGTAGCAATGATGCATCACTTGGAAATCCTGCTTAAAGATAAAATACAAGAAAAGTCTTGGAAAGCTGTGGGAAATCTACAACAGGGCAAGCAATAGCTTGAAGTGGAAGCAGAGATAACTTTTCACAGATAGCAGCAAACTTGGAATTGCTGGAGGTCAAAATAGGTCTCTGCACCATCTGTTGAGCACCTCTGTCAACAAATACAAGTTCATTCCAGCAATATGGACCTTCAAGCAAAGCAGCTCATTAAATGGCCACTGTGAGTCCTAACTCCAATATATCAACATATCACTGCTACTAATGCTTCCCCAGCTTCTGCTCTTGCCAAGCAGTTAAGATGGAAAATGTACCTGTGCACAACCTGTGTGCACTGCTCTTCGGAGAGTGGCTCACTGCTATAAAGAATAAGTTTTCTCTGTAGCATTTACCATATCTCATATTTTTTCTGTGCTGCTTGATGTAAGCTTTCTTGAATTGAATCAATCCACAATGTCCTCCCTCAAGTCCCCCAGACTTGGAAAAGTCACTGTGTTATTTGTTACGTGTTGTAGCACCTTTTTTTTTTTGTTTTGTTTTTTCTTTTGTACTTAAAACTTCAATTAAAAATACTCAGACAGTTATGTTACTGTGAGGTTTGGGATCTATTTGTCAACTTTTAAACCATGCAATGCTCAAACCACATGCACTTTAATGCTTTGTAAGTTAATAAGCCACAAATGCTCCAAGCATCAAATTCTGGCATCAACAGTGGTACCACAGTCAGGCAAATGGAGAAAAGCATTCAGTAAATATGGCAACCATTGACATAGGTTATTTTTCTACTGTGCAACTTAACAACAACAAAAATATATTTAAGAACATATACAGATTAGAAACACAAAATTAGTTAAATTGAGTGAATCATAGAATGGTAGGGTCGGAAGGGACCTCAAGGATCATCTAGTTCCAACCCCCTGCCATAGGCAAGGACACCTCCCCCTAGTACAGGTTAGTCAAGGCCTCATCCAACCTGGCCTTGACCACCTCCAGCGAGGGAGCAGCCACAACCTCCCTGGGCAACCTGTGCCAGTGTCTCACCACCCTCACTGCAAAGAATTTCCTCCTAACACCCAGTCTAAATCTCCCCTCTGCCAGTTTAAACCCATTGCCCCTTGTCCTATCATTACAAGACCTTGTAAATAGTCCCTCCCCAGCCTTCCTGTAGGCCTCCTTCAGATACTGGAAGGCTACTCTAAGGTCTCCTGGAAGCCTTCTCTTCTGCAGGCTGCAGAGCCCCAACTCTCTCAGCCTGTCCTCACAGCAGAGCTGATCCAGCCCTTCGATCATGTTCACAGCCTCCTCTGGAACTGCTCCAACAGTTCCATGTCCTTCCTGTGCTGGGGGCTCCAGAACTACACACAGTACTCCAGGTGGGGTCTGATGAGAGCAGAGCAAAGGGGCAGAATCCCCTCCCTTGCCCTGCTGCCCACACTGCTCTTGCTGCAGCTCAGCACTCAGTTGCTGTCTGGGCTGCATGCGCACACTGCAGGCTCATGTTGAGCTTTTCATCACCCCAGACCCCCAGCTCCTTTTCCTCAGGGCTGCTCTCGGCCATTCCCCACCCAGTCTGGATTTGTGCTTGGGATTGTGTCATATTAATCTAGTAACTGTTCAAAACACGATCCTGCAAGACATGAGTATTTGCTGGTGCTTAATTCCAGTAAGAAATATGCTCTGAGATCTAAAAAGTACATAGGAGGTTCTAAAACTGTTCTTTTACACAGAATTGATTTGTAGGATGCAAACCATGACAACAGAAGTGCATGACAGGTAGGTGGAAGATGCCCTGCATATCAGGGCTCAGAAATCAGGTAGGTAGAAGTCTGATGGTCTCTATACTTAAAATCAAGCCAATGTATTAGACTTACCCTTGCAACTCTGCCTTATAGCTGCACTTACTCTTTGAAGTCCTGCACAAATCCTTAACTTACCTGTACATTTCTGTTGAGAAAACTATACCTTGAAGACCCAGTCTTCATTCTTCACACAATAATGACATGAAAAATACCACCACCACTTTCATCTTGCAGCTAAGAAATGAGAAACATTTTGATCTTCCATTTTCAAAAGCACAAGTCCGACTCTTAAAAAAGAGTTTTGATTCAAGAGACTGTCCCTGTATATTGGCACTAGGCCATAGCTTTACACTGGGACTTCTATGATAAATGACACTAGCTAGCATTGGACAATGTACAGAACAAGTTCTGCCAGCCCAGATTTTAAGGCTTTCAGCTCCTCTGCATTTCAGAAATCACAAGTCCAGCTCTGAAAATACTAATCCCTATTAATTTGTAACATGGGCTTTATGGGATAAAAAGATCATAAAACTTGACAATATTTCAACCATTAACTGTGCAGGTAACACCCAACAATAACATCTGTACACACTCCCAGTATAAAAACATAATGGTTGTCAAGTGGACTGATTCTACATCTACAGCTTCACACACAGAAAGGGAGATGCTAACAATCATAGCACCCAACTATCAAATTCTGCCAATCTTTAACTGTTCCCTGCAGGGATAAACTGGAAGAAATCATCTGGATCCAACCTAAATTATTAGGTTGTCTATGTTGCAAGGATAAAGAAAAGAAGGCCCCTCAAACCAGGTAAGGGAACAGAGCCAATACCTGTAAGGAGAAACGTGACAAGCAGTAAGAGAAAAGGAAGCAATACTGGTGCTTGGGGGCCAATGAGAAGGGGAAAGAACAGAAAGCAAAAGGAGCAGAATGGAGGCAGCAACACTCCTAACAATGTTAGAAATTACAGATGTAAAAACAAACACCCCTCTCCCATACAGCACCCTACGAAAGGGAATGTCTTAGTAGAAACTGTTATGTATTACATTTACTAGTATTCCAGTATTTTAGCACTCCTTGACCTATTTCTTGGCCTTCAGAATGTCTAGATACTTCAATATTTGAGATTATTCCAGCTACAGACACATATTAAACTAGTTTCAGACATCTTGCTCTGTGCAGTCAGAACTAGCCTACAGTGAAGAACACTGACATTTGAAATAACTTCACATTGAACTCTATTAGGTATTACCTTGCACTAGTGGGAAAGTTTTAACATGGGTGTTACAACCAGTGCTGCACTTCTCCACTCTTCCTGTTGGATAGGTTTTCTTCCAAGTTCTCAGCATCAGCTCCAGAGGGGTTAAAAGCAGTTGAAAACCAACTGCAGACAGGTTGGTCCTGTTTAACAAAATGAAGTCATGTCCAATGAATAGAGTTGATTAAGAATAAATGACAAACTGCTGGTACCTTCTCTACACTGTTTCACATTAACACTGCTAGAATTGTAATGGGAAGTAAAGCAAGAGTCTAAGAAGCATAAAATATCCTTTTTCTTCTTCCCTAGGAATAAGAAAGTAGGTTTTACCTATTTAGGTAACTACTTTCCTCAAAGAGATTCATTCAGGTGGGATCAGATAAGTGCCAGGGATGAAAAGGAGACATTGCTGTAAGGTTTAACAAGGACATTCTCAATAGGAACTGCAGAGGATATAGATCTTGTTTCCAACACAGCCCTGCCAGGTCCCCTGATCTAATGATCCTTAGAATAAACTGTAAGATAGACATCTACCTCTAGACACCACTGAGTACATCATTTCTCTTGCAGGGAAGAAGGAAAAAGAAAGGTCAGTTCTGCACCTGAAGTGAGGTCACACCTCTAGGAAAGTTACTAAGAACTAGTTAAAGTTAGGACTTTAAAAGGGAGTCCGTACTGTACAAAAAAAAAAAAAAAAAAAAAGGCAGAAAAAGATGAGCAACTTTAAAACACATTCTGAAAAGGCAATCAATTGTAACTATTTTTTACCACTTTTCATCAGATATTTCAATATATATTGAATGTTAAAACAATCACCTCTTAAGAACCAAGTTTTACAATCTGTCAGCATCAGGAGATGTGACAAATGCTCCATGCATTTGCAGGAACAGCTCCATCCGATCAAGCAAGTTGCGACAAGTTATAGGAGTTTGTGGCTTGCATCATGCAGGGGCTCCTGTTAGTTGCTAACTTCTTATCATCTGTTTATTTCACAAGCTCACCACCTATTGCCAGGAATCATTTTATCATCTTTATAAATACTGGAGCATGCCCTTATGAGAAGAAAATCATGTAAACAAAGCAATGCTGGGAAATGTAACAGAAACAAGGAGTCACAATATACACAGACAACTCTATGAGTCCACCAAAACAAAACAAAAAAGAAATTCCAAACAATTTATTTCTTCATCTAGAGGTACTAACAAGTCCACTATTAGATATGGAAAAGGCATCTCCACATAAATTCTGTAGTGCTTTCAAGGGATATAATAATCAAGAAAACATGACCCTAAAACTGCTTCGAATTCAGCTGCAGAATTCACACTTCATTTTCTTTACTTTCATGGGTCCAAGGAAGTGGCAATATGTTTTTACTGTTGATCTACCTTCTGATTCCTAACCTTTCATTGAAGTACATGGCTGTCATATACTTAAAATCCAGAAGGAAGTCTGACTGCATTTTACTTCTCCTAATGAAGCAAAACATAAATTCCATGGCCAGAAACATACTCTAAGAGCTATGACAGAAAACAGGAGGGACTGGACTCTGTATTTAGTAAACATTTATTACCATTTAAAGATTTTAATAGTGGAAAAAAACCCCAAACCAAACATACAGACAAAACCCTGACAACTAAGAAAACAAAACAAACAGTTGAAAACCAAACCAAGCTGGGTCTCACAGCCAGAGTAAAGGCAAGGAGGAATGAGAGAAGAGAAAAAAAAAAAAAAGAAAAAAAAAACAAACAAACAAAAAAAAAAACAACAGTGATAATGAGAAAGACTTCATTTGTTCATTTGTTGTGTTTTTTTTTTTTCTTTCAGTCCAAGTTGCATCACTTCCACTTTTAAGGGATCATCCAGAGTGCAAACACTGAAATGAAGACAGTTAAGCTAGCTCCTAAACTGACAAGGATAGATGTGAAAGTGACAATTTTCATTAAGGCTTCTTTAGAACACCTCAGACACACTGCAGAGTGTTTTTCATTTTCTGATCACATACTCCTTATTTGTGCTGGATCTAGCACAAGAGTTACCAAGCCACAGTAGACTCAGAATTCTAACTCCATCCTAAACACATCTTCAAACATGCTGCAAATTCCCTCATTTGGTATTAGATTTAGATCCCTAACTACATCAGGACCAGGATTCTTGTGGTTTATGTTTTGTAAGAACTGTTACAAAGGATAAATCCCAAACCTGCAGAGCATTAGAGGCAATGTGGGAAAGAAAAGCACAGCAGAGAAAAAATGGGAGCCAAAGCATTCTTAGAACAGAGCAGCCCTTCACAAACAGCTCTTGCTTCTTCACAAGAATGCATTGGATTTCCATGTGAACGACCACAAGCCTGGGTGCCTGTGATTTATTTTTTGTATTTGGTGCCCAGTGTTTATCTGACTGCCTAAGATTTCATTTTCATGGTCCAATTGCCTAAGTGCCAAGGTTTATCACTGCTGCTTTTGTGCCCATTTACTCAGGTTAACTTGGCATTTGCCTGAAAGAGCCACACTGAGAAGCTCTGTCACACTTTGTTTCTTTTAAAAGCAAAGAGATGCTGAGAGTACCTGCTATCCTTGCCCTAACAACTGAACACCTCTCAGCCCCTTGGCTGCCTACATTTTTTTTTTGAGGAGCCAACAACTGAATTGAAATATAAGCAGATGAAATAGACTGAAACAAAAATTCCCCTCAAACAGTCAGAAGCATCAGTATTAACACTGAAATAATTTAGACAAGCAAGATATCCAAACCTTGTAAAGCAGCAATGCTGCTGAGCACTCAAGACTGCAGCCCACAGAAACAGGCAAGTGTTTAAACACTACTAGGCCTACTGGGCTACAACATTTTATGCTTTGAATAAGTTAACCAGCACATAAAGGAGAACAAAAAGCTAAACAACTTTGCAATGAACTGAAGCCACAAATGCAATTAATTTTGTAGTACAGTTCTCAGTCTACATTTTGCTAGGAAAGAAAAACAGTGCAGCACTCCCTTATCCACAGGTATTAAACTACTGAGTTTTTTGCATCTCTAAAGTTTTCAAATATTTAAATAGCTGCTCAGATCCTATGTAGTGCTGGTTCATCATCCAGTCTACTATATTACCAAAAACACTTTACTTTTTTTATGCCTTCCTGTCTGGAGGTGGGGAGAAAAGAATGGGACAAGAATAAAAATCTAACAAACTGGAGCAACTGATCATCACATCCCACAAATTTATTCAAAGTCCACTTACAATGCAGAAGAGTTCTCAAATCCAAGCAGTGTTAACAAAGAAGCACACCATAAAGACACAGGAGCTTTTAATGAAGGTAAAAAGTATTTTCTTTTTAATATGCACTTAAGTCACAGTATCTGTTTTGAGATCATTACACCAGGTAACGTTTCCATTGTATTCTCAAAGTACTTCAGGAGAGCCTGTCTATACACTGAAGGAGTAGGTACTAACTAAAGGAACCCAAAAAATGTGGTTTCAGAGCAAAAATAAAGCCAGTGACCAACATTCTTTCCATTCATCTTTGAATTCATCTTTGTTTGCACAACACACCACTTAAAAATGCAAAAGTCATCACAATAATTAAATGAAATCAAAGGATAGAGGCATTTCAAGAGTCTTCTGGCAGTCCTTAACAGATGCTGGTAGTAAAAGGCAATCATCATCTAGTAAGACCATTTCAATTTGATTTACAAATTCTAGATTTAGACCATTTTCAATGTCCTGAATCACTCTGGCCCAAAAAAAAAAAAAAAAAAAAAAAAAAANATCTTTAAAGGGAAAAACAATCATTTAATACAATTGCTATTAATAGAATACATAAAAACCCAAACAAACCAGCTATTGATTAGGACATACTGAAATGAAGACAGACCTGGTGTGCTAATGGAATTTTACTTGAAAGCAATATATTTAAAGACATTATTCAAGTCAAAACTCAAGAACTTGAGGGTAAAAACCAGCTGTTAGAAGTATTAACTGTGTCTGCTAGCTGGTTACACAGTGCTTACACATGCTCATTCTCTGTGCAGTATTTATTTGCAAGGCTGTAGCACTGAGACTTCTTCAGCAATAAATTAATTGCTATGATCCAGTGCATAGAACAATGGTGAAACATTTCTTGACAACTCAGAAGACAGACATACTGCAGAAGTCCATGTCTCTGAAAACGAGAAACGGAGACAAGGGCCTCCTTACATCTTCATTAGCTAGACCCCCTCTCCTCTTTGGTAGCAGAAGCTTCCATAGGAGTGGCTTCCAAATCTTTGCTTGACTTCTCTTTTTCTTCATTTTCATCCTCTTGAGGGTAAAGATCTGGGTATTTTTGCATGCATTCCTGCATGGCACGGAATTGGTCCACACAGTCTGATCCCTTTATTTCTTCTGTGCTATAATGGAAACATGAGAAGGCTGACTTGAACTGTTCCCCACAGGGACCACTAGCCATTCCACCCAGGCATGGGCAATTCCAATTGATATCTCCATTGGGCAATATCAATCCTGAACAAACAAGAAACAAGAAAAGTTAAGCACTTTTTCCAAAAATTGATTTTGTTCAGTAAAAGCTGCAATGTTGCAGGTGTAGGCTGAAGTGCAAACAATGCCAAATTAGTTCTGTAGCTTCAAAAGTGTTAAACACCCTTCACTTCATAGCCACTATTTCTCAGCTCTAGGACTCTTTACTGGGCACAAGGGAAATCAGCTTTATATCCATGCTTGGATCAAGTTTTTCTCCCTGAACTACAGATAACTGAGAATGTTTTAAAGAAATTGCAAAATGGATTTAAGTCAAGTCAATCCACTTGCCAGGCTCTGACAGGGGAACAGGTAAGCCTTCAAATCACGTCATACAAGTCTCATAAGAATTTAATTCCAGTATTAAAACCAGAATTCTCTTAAATCAAGTTGGATGAATGCACTTTTGTTCTTATTTTAAGGGAACTCATGACTTTGCCCCTTAAAATTTGAACTGGAAAACCAGAATGAGAAAACTGAAAACCAGTTTATTTGTAAGACAACACACATTAAATCACATGCCACAAAGCACAAGGAACACTAACACTACACCAGCCTGTTTGGTTCCCAGGATCCAAACTGTGCCTTAGATCACAACTGAAAGAGAACTGGGTCTTATTTTAGACTCCATACTACAAGAGCTGTAAATTCTTGTTCTGAAACAGCTGAAGCCATCATGGAAATACTTCAGCAAGGTGAAGAGATTTAAATGGGCCTATGTTCTTCAAGACATCAACTGATTTGCATAATGAAGTTCAAGGAGCGAGAGAACTAATTTCCTCCAAGTTTTAGAAAACCTTTTAAACAGGTTATAAAAACTTCATATAATGGAGCTGCTCACGTGGGCTTCTAGAGCCTCCAGCGTATTTCTCTAAAGCATCACGTGCCCATTTCCTTTCTCTACTTTGCATAAGCATACATGCAGATAGGTTCATCTACAAAGAACAAGAGAAATACTGTACTGTGATCTGATCTGGTTTCTTCCCACCTTAAGTTTGTTCTCCTCTTGGTAAACTTCCCTGACTTCATCTCCAGGTTGAAGTTGCTGCAGATTCTAACTGCATGTTAGGACTCAATGTTATCCAAAATACTCTCACATAATTCAATAAGCCTGCTTATTGTCTTTGTCTGGTGGGATCAAAAAGTTCCAGACATGTTTTGCTTCCACTAGCAACTCCTGGGACACTAGGTCACAATATCATGAATCTTATGTATTGGTACTGCAAAAGCAGCTCAATCATTTTTGTTGCTGTATTAAAATGAAAACTTTATTCTAATTTGCAGTTCATCACTGCTGTGCTCAAACTCAGTGCAATTCAACAGAAAATTGAACTCAGTCAAAACTCAGTGTTCAGTCTCCTCATTACAGAAAAGTAACAGCCTCCTTACCATGATTTAGACAACTACAGGAATGGTCATTTTTCTTACATTAGAAAAGTATCTTGCCAAATGAAGCATAAAGTACTGTAATAAGCACTGTACTGAGAAGATATATCTAGAGCACAGTGCACCCTGGCATCTCCCGGCATCCTCCAGCAGGAAAAGTAGAACTTCTGAGACAAGGAAATGGGATGGCTGGTGCCAGATTCCTTATTGCCAGGGACAACATAAATCAGACAGATGTTGATCATACAGTGTAGAAGGAATATGGCTTGCTTGGTGAAGTAGATTTTGAAGTCAAATATTCCTCCTCACTAACATCAACCAGTCACTTTAAATAATCATGTTTCAAATATTCAAAAAGAAAAAAAAAGTACATTAAGAGCTCTGGAATGTTCCTGAAGACACTACAGCAATAAAATCACATGTAAAGTAACTCTCTTAATATAAGAACCAGAACTGTTTTGTAAGCATGTAAATTTTAACCATGTAAGAGTTCTCATAAACGATGCATCCTTATCTATCACATAAGTATGGATTTGATGATTGGATAGGATGTTTCTGATACTATATGCATAGAAAGCAAACAAAACCACAGATGAATAAGGCAAGCATTTCCTCACTGATAATTGCAGCAGAATGCACACTTCAGTGAGTCACTGTATCAGCTAGCTTAGACCACAATTAAAACACAAACAGATTTCATCCATCACACTCCATGAACTGCAAGTCTGCAACAGACAGGATTACTATTTGTAATTAAAATTCAATTAAAGTTTATTTTCAATGCAGCCTGAACCTCACAGATCCAGCAGGCCATAATGGACTTGGTTCTGCGCTGGAGAAGAAAAAACAACTGTTTACATCAGAGGAGATCAAGGCTTGTGTTAGCAATTCACTGCCAACATCACGGAGTCTAACCTCTCTTAGCTCATGGGATCTGTTAATATCATGGATGAGGGCAGACCCATCTGCATTTATGTCAACACTTCTCTTTGTACTTGCTGTAATGAAGACCCACTGCTGTTCTGCAAAAAGTTTCTTCCATTTTATAGGACAAACACTCCAAAACCAAGTCTATCTGCCAATAATTTACAAAGTAAGATGACACACACATAGGAAGTAGAACTGAAAGGGAAAACATCAATCACAAAACAGCCCTGTGTATCTGATCATTCATCAAGTTCTTTCTTAAAAGAATTTGGGGTTTTGCTTCATCAGTCCTCCCTGGAGTGGAACATCTCCCTTATGAGGGAGACGGTTATCTTTAACTTGAATGAGACTGAGGGGTGACCTCATTGTAACTACGTGAGGGACAAGTGTCAAGAGGACAGAGCCTGGCTCTTTTCAGCGATGTCCAATGATAGGAGAAGAGGCAGCAGGTGTGAGCTGGAGCATAGGAGGTTCCACATAAGCATAAGGAAAAACTTTTTCACTGTGAAGGTGACAAAGTACTGGTTACAGGCTGCCCAGATAGATTGTGGAATTTCTTTCTCTGGAGACATTCATAACCCTTTCAGATGAATTCCTATGTTACCTGTTCTAGGTGATCCTGCTCTAGTAGGATGGTTGGACTAGATGATCTTTCAAAGTCCCTTCCAACCCCTAACATTCTATGAAACCATTTCAAAACTGTCTCTAAAATAAGATTATAGAAACGAGTGTGGAAAAACTGACAAGGAAGAGGACAGCAACAACCTGTGTTTGAGGTGCAATTCCACATGGACTATGATAGCCAATTCTATCATAGCTGCAATGCTAATTAAAACTACTTTTCACGCATAAAACTCTCCAGTGCCTTCTTCATATAAGCCTAATAAAGAAATTATTCTGAAGAAAGCCAAGATCTCAATGAAAACTTCAGAGATTTAAACTCTTCCATCTGCAACACTGAAGACTAGAAACAAATGTCACAGTGAGACTGTTATTCCAAAACTGCTGCAAATGACTTCTTAGTTTTTTTCCATCAGCCATAGCTGTTAAAAGGCACAGACTGAACTTTGGAGATATGCTGCAAGATGAAACACTAACTTAGAATCATAGAATCAACCAGGTTGGAGGAAACCTCCAAGATCATCCAAGTCCAACCTATCACCCAGCCCTATCCAATCAACCAGACCATGGCACTAAGTGCCTCATCCAGGCTTTTCTTGAACACCTCCAGGGACAGTGACTCCACCACCTCCCTGGGCAGCCCAGTCCAATGCCAATCACTCCCTCTGTGAAGAACCTCTCCTAACATCGAGCCCATATCTCCCCCAGCACAATTTGAGACTGTGTCCCCTCGTTCTGTTGCTGGTTGCCTGGGAGAAGAGATCGCCCTCCACCTGGCTACAACCTCCTTTCAGGTAGTTGTAGACAGCAATGAGCTCACCCCTGAGCCTCCTCTTCTCCAGGCTAAACAAGCCCAGCTTCCTCAGCCTCTCCTCATAAGGCTGTGCTCCAGGCCCCTCACCAGCTTCGTCACCCTTCTCTGGACACGTTCCAGTACCTCAACTTGAACCTTCCTGGTTTGCCTGCCTTCCCATTTCACAGGGTTTCATTTCTTTCAATGTTTTTGGCTTGAAGTGACCTATTAACATTTTGCCTATCAAAATCTCATAACTGATAGACATTAGTAGGAGTACTACACAACTTTATTTTCTCCCAAGGGAAACAGAGCTTAAGTTTTCCTAGGTGATCTACTGACTAAAGTAAAGTGCTCCAAGAATAATATGTTCATACCTGAAGCAA
The DNA here is from genome assembly GCA_013399055.1 of Ramphastos sulfuratus. Lineage (NCBI taxonomy): Eukaryota > Metazoa > Chordata > Aves > Piciformes > Ramphastidae > Ramphastos > Ramphastos sulfuratus. Next base: position 88,989 of record WBNM01040183.1, read on the forward strand.
AGTAAGAACTATCCAAAAATACCAAACTGCAGGTTTAAGGTCCCTAAAAAAACCCCAAATCTCCAATTAGAAAGCAATATAGATTATGGCATATCCGCATAATAAATCTATTCTTACCCAGATATGACTGTGAGAAGACTCATTACAGTAATTATGCCACAGAAGTTGAACACTGGAAACCAAGTTTTCTATTAGATGCTAAATTAGAAGAGCCTGCATGTTACTTTATGTACATAGTCCTTTCCAATTCTTTTAAATAAAACCACACAAGTCAAAGCTTCGGCACTTCAACATAGTCCAAAACATTTAACCAGTGTCTTTCCTGCCCACAAATTTCACTCCTATTAGATGCAGCTACATTCTGTAATACGTCAGTTGTTTGGTTTGATCTAATGCATTGTAGCCCAAGACAGTTCAAATAAGAAGTTTTCAGAGAACCTTTAAAACCTGGCAGTAATTTACCCCATGCCCATGCCAAGGTAAAAAAAAAGCCAAAAAACAAAACCGAAAAAACACCCAACTCACAAACAAATGTCTCTCTCTATTACGCTAGATCCAAGAAGGGAACACTTCACTTATTAAAAGCCAGTGTCAAAAACAGATGCTTAGTTATAGGACCTGTATGCATCCACCAGTTGTTGTTAGACAGACATCTTTTACTAACAGAATACTTAACAATCACCAAAGACCATGAATGATTAGAAGGGGCAAGACAGGGGACTTTAAACAGCCCCATGTAACATCAACATATACTGCATGCATGGATTTACACCACATAAGGTGACTTAACATTTGATGGAGTGGTAAAATCTCCAAGGGTTTGTGTATTCTCCAGATGTGATATCTAGAAAAAGTATCTTTATTCTGCAAGCAGACTCCAGTTTTTCAGAGGAAATGGAAAGCCACAGATTACAGAAAAGAAGCGGCCAACTTAAATTCACCATTTGATGATTAGAGGCTGTTAACACTTCACTCAACAGACTAGTAACAGATATTAAATTTGCTTGAAACAGGAAATAAAAGCTCTGGTTTTGTATCACCTTCACTTAGCACAGGCAGGAGCAAATACTCAAAAATGAGCTCTCCTCAGATATATTTTCCATCTCAGGATGAGCTACTTTCCATGAATTGTCTGTAGGTTCCATTTTACATTATGGTCAGGGCACTCACAGATATAAATGCCATGTAGACTTTATTGCCTGAAGAGGTCTGTATCTGAAATCTTTAGGGGTTGAAGCACCATTCCCTAGTGAGGATGGTGACAAAGCCAAAAGTATAGTTTCCGCCAAATAGGCAGTTTGGGTATTTGGTCTTAGCCAGCAAAACATCCTACATAGCAAAGGAAATCCTGATAGGTATTTAAAACTGCATTTTAGTACCTTTCTGAAAATTAAATTCTCACATTGTTCTCATTTGGGTCATTATCAAATTGAACAGATTCATCACTGCTGATAAGCAAAACTTTTAGATCTACTGACTATATGCAGTTGCAATGAAGCCAAGATAGGCAGCTGAATGCAAAAATAAAATCACTTCAAATCTATGTAAGAAAAAAGGTTAATGACATAGGAAGATACAGTTCAAATCAATCTACACTATACACATCTAACAAAGCTTCCATGGTACTGCAGGTGCTAAACTGCGCTTCAATACTGCCCCCCAAAGGGCACAGAGGCACTTGCATAATTTTAATTTCCTAACAAAATTTCAGTCTCAGCTGAGCTGAAGGCGATCAGACCGCTTCACACAAAAATGCTGAGAGACCTGTAAGCATAAAGGCAATTCGAAAAAGGAAACAAAACGACACCCCAAATTCACAGATGTTTATGACAATTTATCGACCTAGGGCAAAAATTTGCTTAATCATGATAGGTACATAATGTCATTTACCTGTTACAACCTAAAACATGCTCTGTGCAATCAGAATATTACGAGTCTTGGTCTCATAAATGTTCTGCTCTCTTAAATCTCCATTTCCAGGTTAGATCTACTGCAGAGAAGAATTCTAACATTCATTGAAAACTTTAATAAATGTCTACCTCTTCAAGGCAAGATGGTCATAGTAGAAAACTGAGTAATGTCAGGTGCCGTTGAAAGATATTACTACTGGTTATATTGGTACTAGTATAGCATAAGATAAGTCAGATATAATTACATGAGGTATCCAGAGATCACTAAGCTAGGCAAGTTCAGCTGCAGACAGGTGAGCAACTCACATCAATGACAGCAGTATGTAACTCTGGCTTCTCTGAAAATTGCTCTTTGTCATTAAAACAGTGAAAAAATAACCATATTTTTCAGTGGTTAAGCTTTAACTTTGTAAATAAAAGAAAGGAAGGAAAAGCTTTTTCTGGCTATCTCTGACTATTAACCAAATATTATATGCCATCAACTAATGTATTTGTACAGGACACTCTGAAATACCCTGGAGGTGTTTAAGGCCAGGCTGGATGAGGCTCTAGACAGCCTGATCTATTGTGAAGTGTCCCTGTCCATGCCAGGGGGGTTGGAACTAGATGATCCTTGTGGTCCCTTCCAACCCTGACTGATTCTATGATTCTCTGAACTTTACAAGCATATACAGAAAGTCCACTGTAAAGAGCATGTCACTTGTGACGTCCTAATTTGGAGGTTACAACTGCTAAGAGTTTGCATATTTATCTACTGAATAACCCAGCTGCCCTCAGTCTTTCAAAGAGAGTGAATAATTTGCTCCTATTTCACACAAGGCTGCTTTCCTATTCTTGTCATTTAATATTGTTAAGAGTATGATATATGCAATATATTGCTCCTTATTTCCCTTTTTCTGCATACTACTGACCTTGTTCTTCGTAAGGATCATCTGGGTCATCTGCAACCAGCTCAGCACTGCTTGGTGTCTCATGGTCCTCCTTGGTTGCAAATATAATTCTGTCTTTTCCTAACATATAAGGGACAATAAACAGAAGTCCAGAGTAAGCTGAAACAGAAGTAGTCATTTACAAGGCTGCCAAACATCACAAGAGATATTCAACACAATACATTAATGTTTATAGTACTTAATCACCTTCAACAGTTGTTGGTTTAGAGGAACACATACAACAACTGAAATTCTATTCCTCTACAGTTCCATTTTTCCCAGCAACATGATGTAATGACTGTGGATCACAGCACAGCCCATTAAAAAGCTGTTTCAAAACAAGCTCAAAAAACTACTCCATTACCAGAACTAACTTGGATGAAGGAGTTATACAAAAAAGTGAAAGAAAAACAACACCAAATTACAGTAAAGTGTACAATAGGGCATTAATAAAAATACTCTTCATTAAAGCCTAGTGTAGTATTTTACAGTAATTATTTGAATTAAATACCAAAGAGCACTGTAACAGTGCAGAACCAACTTTACTGAAAGCCACTGTGAACATTAGCAAGGATAGAAAAACAGTAGTGTCCTTCCTGCTTTTGTGCAACTCTTGATTTAACATAGAAGTTCTGTAGTGTGGTGGTGGGAGGCTTGGCTGAAAACCTCAGCAGAGTTTTCTAACAACTCTGTAAAACTATAAGGAACTTCGAGGCAGACAAGCAGAAAGGAACAGCCAGCTCAAACTCTTCTAAATGCACAACTGAGTGGAAAGAAACCTTCTAAGTTCCTCAAGCACCTCCCTTCATTCTCCAAATTAATAAAGGCCATTACAGTGATTCAGCATATCAGAAATTAGTATCTTCTTTGCCCCCCAGTCCAACCTCAACCAGCAGATGTTAAGTAACTTCCTTTATTCTTCTCAGTAAACAATATGCATTTAAACATGTCTGAGAGAAAAAAAAAAAAAAAAAAAGATAAATCTAAACCCTTTTTAAAAGGGAAAGTTTTCTGTCAACTCTGCACTGTACTCCACCAGACTGCAATGTAGATTGTCCAGTCGTTTCTGACATGAAAAGGAACTAGAAGCATATGAACTCTAACTTGATTGGATAGGGCTGAGTAATAGGTTGGATTGTATTGGATGACCTTGGAGGTCTCTTCCAAGCTGTTTGATCCTATGACTCTATGATTCTCACTGTAAGTTTGTAGCGTGCTGTAAGATAGCTTATACATCTGGTAAAGATCTTAGATACCGCTAAAATAAAAATAGGAAGCAAAGAGGTCCATGGGTTATGACTACCTCACCACACATCAGAATCAGCATTCAGCTTGCTAAAGCTTCAAAATGGCACTTAGCACCATAGAATGGGGGTTTTTTCAGTTTGAAACTTTGCATTTAGTCTCTTCGTATTACTTAAGGGGGAGCAGCAATGTTTCTCCCAGTTTATGGTCAAGCCTCAGAAACACCCCAGCCCATATAAAGTAACACCATCCCCAGAAACAAAGCTCGCACTCCAATCACTACATTTTCCTTAAAAAAAACCCACCCACGGCCACTTAAGCCAGGCTGGTAGAACTTTAACCCCTACGAGAGAAAACGATTCGGCGCCGCAGTAGGGAGCACGACCGCATGCCTTAGCCACTCCACATCAAAGCCTGGCGAGCTGAATTAAGAGCCCCGAGGTGCCCACACGCTCAGCTCTGACCATTCAGCGGGGATGTTTCAACACCCAGCTGCAGGGCGGCACTTTCTCACCACGCCCGCAGCCACCTGCAGCCGGGACACGCGCCCCGCACACCGCCGCAGCCGGGCGGCAGCCCCCACAATGCAGGCCGACCCGTCAGGCGGCAGAAGCACTCCGCGCCCTCACGGCTAATCGCCCCGCCGCGGCTTCCTGCCTACCGTGAGGAGAAAGGTCGGAGGAGGGAGGCAAGGCAGCCCTCCCGTCTGCCCTACATGGCCCGCGGACGGCTTTCACACCTCTTCTCCCCTCAGGCTGCGCCTTCCTTCACGGGCTGAGATAAGCCGCCCCGCATCATCTCCAACCCCCCGGCCGCCTCAAGACGAGCCCGCCCGGCCTGTCCCGGCGGCATGACATTGGGAAGGACACCCGGGCGCACCTTCTTGCCTGCAGTAGGACATGGCGGAGCCGTCCGCTGCTTTCCGCTACGGCGTGAGCGCAAATTAGCCCCGCAGGCGCTCCGCCGCCCTCTCCACTCTTCTTTTGCCACAGCAACTAGCAGCGGCGCGCAGCTCCACGCTGCGACCTCCCGCCTCCGGAAGCACCTTCCCTGCCCGCGGGTGGCCGCTGACGCACCTCCTGCCGACTGTGACCGGAGAGCCAACGCGGAAACATCCAACTCTGTCAGGCCCGGCCCCAGCACTGACTACATCTCCCAGCATGCCCGGCGCGGAGCGCTTCCTCCCGGGGGAACTACGTGTCCCGGCATGCATTGCGGCGCGCCCCGGGCGGGTCGCGGCTGCTGTGGCAGGAGGGCTGGCGATCCTTGAGTAGTGGGGCGCGGCTGTGGCAGCTCTTGGTGTGTGGCTCTTGTGGTGGCTTCTGCAGTCGCTTCTGCAGTCTCTTCGGGGTGGTACCTGCCGCGGGCAAGAGATTCACGATGTCCAGAAACGTAAGTGCTTCTCGTGCATGTTCTCCCGTTGTTCCGCGCTTTGTGTGGTGATCGCCCGGATCGGCCCCTTCCTGCTCCGGCTGTGCCCCCGAGGTGGCCCCGTCTGAAGTGAGGGGCCCCTTGCAGCGCCTGCTGCAGCTCAGGGACCGTCGTCGCATCCTGCTTGGCATCTCCAGATGAACAAAGGAGAAGCCTCATCGCCTTCTCTCTTGGCTATTCTGAAATTACTTCTTGCTTGCTCCCCACAGTTACCGTACCCCTGGGCTTTCAAGCTTTGATGTGGTGCTGGCTAGGACAGCAATAACACTTTTTTTTTTTTTTTTTTAATAGCTAGCTCTTTTTGTTGTTCTACATGCAATCATTTTTAAGTCTGCAGGCACTTTTCCACGGGTGGGGTGAAATGTAACTTGTTATATTTATAGTGATGTTTTAGCTGGTCTGGAATTCAGGAGTATGACTCAATTTGTCATTGACAAATTGCACCCTGAATGCAGGGCGTGGACACCAAATAAGGAACCTAGAGACAGGCTGAGCAGAGTTTGAAGAAACATGTTGAACCCCTGTAATAGCAAGTATTTTTACTGTTAGGCCTGAATTTTATCTATTATTTCTGGTATCAAACATGTGTTGAGGCATTTATTAAGTATGGGAAAGTTTTGGTCTAAGGCAAGAGGTGATGTTCTTTAGAGAAGTGTTATTTACAAAGTTGAAAGACTTGTTTTGAAACTGAATGCTTCCCCCTTCACACCAATATTGCATGTTTTTGTTTGTCTCTAACAGTTCTCAGACACAAGCAGCAGAAAAGAGCATGTTAAAATCACAAGTGAATCCAAACCAGGGTTCCTGGAAAGGCTCAGTGAGACTTCTGGAGGCATGTTAATGGGACTTGTGACATTTCTTCTGTCTTTCTACCTTCTTTTTACCAATGAAGTAAGTAAAACACTGTCAGTGTTTATACACAACTTTAAAATATCACAGCTGAGGTGGCACTGAGCTAGTTTTGCACTTTCAGACTTACTAAAATGGTCACGTTAAAGCTTTATTGCCTCATCCATGAGAAGAGGATGTTATGTCTGAAGAGCCTGGTTCTTATGCTTGGGATATAAGAGTGAAAACACAGGGCCGCAGATTAGTATTTTGGTAGAACTGAGTGTAGTAGAAACAGTGGCAGTGTGTGATGAGACCTAAGATCCAAAACTTGGGAGCTGATGCAGAAACAGGCTGTAATATTATTGGAAGAGGGCTGCATGAACCAACCACGTTCCAGTCTTCTCTCTGTTCTTGGGATAACACAGGAGTCATTTCTATCGTGTTACAATTGTCTTAAAGGAATTGATACTCCTTATTGCAAAATTGAGGGTGTTAATCATTCTCTCTGTTATTTTATGACTTAATATTAGAATGGAAAAGTAATTGAAGTAAGCAGGGAATTCTAACACTATGCTGTTGCAAACATATATGCTTTGGCAGCCTTAGAGTGAAGGAGCAGAATTCTGTGAATTCTCACCTAAGACTTCTTTTTTTACCTCTACAACAGGAAAGATCATTGAATCATAGAATGGTAAGGTTGGAAGGGACCTCTAAGATCATCTAGTCCCACCCCTCTGCCATAGGCAGGGACCCCTCCCACTAGTACAGGTCACTCAAGGCCTTGCCCAACCTGGCCTTGAACACCTCTAGGGAGGGAGCAGCCACAACCTCCCTGGGCAACCTGTTCCAGTGCCTCACCACCCTCACTGGAAAGAACTTCTTCCTAACATCCAGGAAGATAACTGCTTTGAGTTTCAGGACTTTGCAGGAAAAAGCACTTTGTAATGCAATGATGGTAAGATGAGGAAAACTTCTGCCAAGTAGTTTTATGGGTCTATGGAAAAACGACCATTATTGACAGAGTTGTGTGTTTGAGGAGCTTAGTGGGTGTGAGTGGTGATGCTTCATGGGTAAGAAATACGGCCCCAAAATCATTCAGACAGCAAATGAGCTTACAAGTATAAGGATGTTTTGAGAATACAACTTAGAGCTGAAGATAGAAGCATTCCTTCTGATCTTCAGCTGACTTTGCTGCCAGCATTTTTCACAAAATAGTCTTGTGCCATTGATTCTCCACAACTTGATCTTGCTTTCCTTGATTGCAGGGACGAGCTTTAAGGACAGCCAAATCTCTTGATGAGGGATTGTCTCTTGTGGTCCCTCTTGATAGCATCCACAGTGTGTCTCAGCAGAATGAAGGGAGATTGGTGCACTTAGCTGGTGCCTTGAGTACATCTAAGGTAAGTGAAATAGTGTCTTGAAGATACAGGCATTTCAAACTTGGGAGGGAAGGACATGTCTTTGCCAATTAACATTGTGTTTGATATCCAGGGAGAAAACAGGTAGCTTCTCTGCTTCTTGTGTTTGATATCCAGGGAGAAAACAGGTAGCTTCTCTGCTTCTTGTGTTTGATATCCAGGGAGAAAACAGGTAGCTTCTCTGCTTCTTGTGTTTGATATCCAGGAAGAAAACAGGTAGCTTCTCTGCTTCTTGTGTTTGATATCCAGGGAGAAAACAGGTAGCTTCTCTGCTTCTTGTGTTTGATATCCAGGGAGAAAACAGGTAGCTTCTCTGCTTCTCTGTAAGCATTGCCAGCTACCATCCTAGCTTTGGTTCTTGGCCTGGAATCAGGAAGATGCTCTACAGCCTTGATCTCCTATTCCCCAGCAATGTTCTACCTCTAGCTGTGTTTATCCTCCCATTGCCTTTGGGGAATAATTCCCCTTTATATAGGGAACCTGTTGCATATTTATGGTATTCTGAAGTCTTTAAGCTCTTGCAGTCCAGAGGCTCTGCAAGTTCTGACTTTTCCATAGAAATGTCATTTTCTGTGGCCAGTTGCCACTGCAGAAGGTAACAGAGGACAGTAGTTCCTAGCAAAATAAAATTTCCCCCTGGCTTAAATATTTAAGCCTGCATACCATTATCCAGCATTTCTGTCTTTATTCTTCACTCTCCAAGAAATTTTTGATGATGACTCTGTAGGCCAAATACATCAGTATATAAAGAGATGCTCCTCTTTGTCTTTCATAATATTCTGTATTCATCTGTGTGCAACACAATACTGTGTAGAGTGAGATATGTAAATGAGTTTGATAATAAAAGTACAGTGTTTGGGTTTGTGAGATGTACAACACTTATGATGACTTGGTTTTGTGTTGTGTTTTTTTTTCAAACAGCCTTTGTTTGATCCCAGCTATGGGCTCTCCATCCAGGCTGTCAAACTTAAGCGTCACGTGGAAATGTACCAGTGGGTAGAACATGAAGATTCCACGTGAGTGAACAAGTTTTAAAGATTTCTTTTAAAAGCTGTTGTTTTATCAGGATCCTATCACCCTTTTGTCCCCCCAGAAAACAAACAAAAGCCAACCAAACTCATGTCTTTATGGCAGGAAAATTCTAGAGCTCCTGGGGTTCTTTTTCTTTGTTTTCCTTGGAGATGTCATGTCAGGTCTTATAGATAGTTAATGCTGCGTAATTTGCATCTGATAGAATTTATCACATCCAAGGCCTTTTGTCAAATGTTTGCACTTCCTGACTTTGTATAACTCACACAGAGTTTCTTGGCCTCCATGCTGCAGCTGTGGTTTGTTTTGGTTTGGGGTTTTTTTTTGTTTCTTTTGTTTTTTGTTTTCATTATTTTTGTCTGATGTTTGGCCACCTCAGGCCCACTGACCTGCTGGTTTGAGGCTAATTGGAATATTTTAATGAAAAAAATTAGATTATAGGCTGAGAAAAGAAAACAATGATGATGTCTACTTTACTCATAGGCTTGCTGAGATGTATAAGAACCAGGACACAAACATAGATAACACAGGGAGAGAGTCTCGGTCTCTCTAGCTGTGGGTTTTGTCTGCTGGCCTCTCTGCTGACCTGACTAACCTAACTAACCACTCTGCTTCTACCCTCTCTTGCCCATCCTTCAAACTTACCTTGCACATAAGGCAAACCCTGGGGTAAGGTATAGGGGTGGGGAGAAGGTGGAAGGGTGGTTGGGAGCCCCTCCTGGGGACTCTGATTTCTGGGACGGGAATTGTATTTCTGTATTACCTTTAACTTGTATATTTCTGTAAATATTCCTGTATATAGTGTATATCTCTGCTTGTATATTGTGCTAAGGTGTAAATAGAGCTTCAGTCCTTAACTTCCAGCCGGCTGAGTCTAGTCTGGGTGATTTTATAAAGCGTGGGGGGGCAGGGAACTCCCAAACCATCACAGTGTCTTATATATTGTCAGCGGAGTTCAGAGATCTTTACCAATTTATTAAAAAGAATAAGTGCAAAACAAACAAAAATTTTAAAAAAACAAACTCCAAACCTACATGTGTTTTTCCCAAAGATTCAGTTGATTTCTATCCTTTCTAAAGTTCCTAAAGCTTCTTTTATTTATCAATGTACTTTCTGCCCGTTAGGATTTCCCTAAGTCCACCACCATAACACTTCCTGCCTGCTAGTTCATTAGCAGAATTGTCTCACAACACTTGGTCCTGATTTTTTCAAATAAAACTTAATAACTCACTCTTTTCCTGCATTATCATGGACTCTTAATCCAGTTTTTTTTGCCTGTCCTCGAAGAGCAATACAAGAAGATTTTTGCTGAATCCAGAAACTTCCATCATATTTTTCCCTCAGATATCTTCCTTACATCTTGGGGGTTTTCAGTTGGTCAATTGTTGGGTTTTTTTTGATCTCCCAAAGATCCTAGAAAAGTAAATGAATCCAACATCTTCAACTAAAAGTTCCAGAATAAACTGATAAACCTATCAGCCCTAAAGCTGCCTGGTTGATACCTACAGCCCAATATACAGTAGAATCTTTGAAAGCAATTGAAAAAACCCTTTTGTAGCCAATTAAATCTAGAAGTCAGATTCTTTTCTCAGACTTGTGGACATGAGACTTCTTGTTGTGAGGGAAACCTCTGAATTTCCTTTCTGCTTCATATGTTTATAAATCGAAGTACTTAATTAAACCAAGACACCAAAACATGTGAAGATTTCTCATTTTACATGTTTTAAAGTGCAGCATCTGTAAAAGACCTGATGCTTTTGTCTTACTATTTTTAATACTGGTTGTTCCACATTGATCTAGTCAACAGCTCCTTGTTAGCAACATGGGAATAAAAGAGTTGTGGCTGTTCAGCATTTGTGGGTAGTTTTATGCTTATACAGAGAATCTGTCTTCAGAATAGGTAGTTCAGAGAAGAGTTAGTTTGCTTGTAAAGATAAGTTTGTGTTGCTAGCATCTGTCTGTTCTGCCCCAAGCAAGGGTGTGTGTACACTGTTTTGGTTCTCATCCCACACCTTTTTCTCTGCAGGGAATATGAAGAGAATGGCAAGATTAAGAAAGAGACAAAGTACTCATACAGTAAGTTGATCAACAGAAAGTTCTTTTTTATGCATATTACTTTGGGCTTTCATGTATGTGTATTTTGATTTTTGTTGTAAACCCTGTGTAGAGTTGGAGCAGAAAAGAATGTGAGGAAATAGCAAAATTCTGTTTTCTAAACAAATGACAGAAACCTCCTTGGGGTCACTGAGATGAAAGGGAGTGTGCTCTTATCAAGTTACTACTACAGAAAATCTAAGTCTTGTCATGAAACTTTGAACCTAGAGATTCGGAGCAACATCCAGGGTTAGGATGGTCCAGAGACAGGGTTCATAAGGCAAAGATTGGAGTGAGTTCAAACCTACTCTTGAGACTACTCTTCAGAAGTGGAGTAATTTGGCATAGGTCACAAGTGAGCAGAATAGGTTGAAGAGCAGTTTAAGACAGCCTGTTGAGAGTATGCAAGGTGTTAGTATCATCTAATGAAAACCACCAGCGCCTTCTGATGTGTGCTTTAGCTTTTGCCAAACGCTTTTTTTGGCAGGAGTCAAACTGACAGCTTTATACCCAGTAGCAGAAAAGTCCTCTGAGTCATCATATATCTGAAGATTGTGCTTCATTTATCTCTGATTAAAGCACATGGATATGTAACGTGGGTGTGCAGTTTCTGGGTATGATCTTAAAAATACCTCAGGCCAGTAAAGCATGGAGATTGAGAAGGAGGGAAGCTAGTAGTTGTGAGCTATGAAGAACAGCCTTACAGTGGCAAGGAACAAAAGGAAAGGCCATTAAAAAAACAAACAAAAAAATCCCACTCCTCAGCAACAAAACAAAACAGCTGCCCTCTTAGGATTCTGTCCAGTAGAAGTCTGTATATTATTAGATGTGGTGGGTCAGCCTTGACTAGCAGCCAAGGGCCCACACAGCTGCTTGCTTATTCTCCCTCTCAGCAGGACTGGGGAAGAGATAGGGAAGGCAGAAATGAGAGAGCTTGTGGGTTGAAATAAAAATAGAAGGATTGCGTACCAGTTACTATTGTGAGCCAAACAAATTTGACTTGGGGAAAATTAACTTCATTTTTTGTCAGATAAGTATTTAATTACTTTTTAGGGTGTTGTCAAAACACATTTGCTGTTGTCTTTTCCCAGGCTCAACTTCACTCCAGGCTCCCTTGTGCTTACCCTCCTGTATTGGTTATCACCACAGGTTACACTCACTCCTGTAGTGGGGCAGAATTGGGATTGATTTGCAGTCAGTGCTTTCTCTCTGCTCCTATTTCCTTCTCATGCTTTTTCCCCTGCTCCAGTGTGGACTTGCCCATGCAGCAGTGAATATGTGCTCTGCTGTGAGCACCTCAGTTTTGTTTCCACTCTTCTTGATTCAGCATTGTCTGCTCTTAAAAATGTCACAGAAGTGCCCCAGACTTCTGGGATCAGCTGTGGCCTGCAGTGGAATGGATGTGGAGCCAGATGCATCCAGCACAGGGCAGCCTCTGATCTCTTTCTACAGAAACCACCTCTGCTGCACTCCTGCTCTACCAAAATCTTGTCATGAACCCAATGCAACAGAATAGCCCTTACAGTGATACCTACTGCCCTGTTTAAGCAAGCTCCCTTTCCTTCCTCTCTACTCCATCATGGAAGTAGAGCAAGCTATATTTAATATGTATGTTGCTCAAAAAAAAGGACTCTAGTTTTGCAGGAGTTACAAGAACCCACCAGACGTTCTGTGGATGTAGAAAGGCTGCTGCAGCCCAAACCAAGGCAGCATTACATAATTTTGACACTGATACATACAGGTACCATCTCTATCTGTTGCTCGATTGATTTGAGATCTGCTAGTTCCAACAGAATTTGCAACCTTTCCTCACAAAAACAGATTGCTCCAGGAGCCAGGAATCAAAGCCTGATCATGGAAGGTGCCAACAGCAAAGCTTTCACTGCGCAAAATCAAGTTACAGTTTTATCCCTGAAATTATTCCCCCCCCCACCCCAACTAAATCCTGCCATTCCTTGTTAATATGCTGGGAGGATGGATTTAAGTATCAGTACAGACTATCACACATGTACCTCATTGTAAACAGTACTGCTAGAAGTATAACTTGGGAACTCATTAATTGAAGTATAACTTAGGAACTGATTAATTGATTGAGAGATGTCTTCAGTAACTAAGATCTGAGTGGCAATTCTTCCTATTGTTCTTCAACCTTCTTACCATTTTCTTTAGATACTGAATGGAAATCAGAAGTTATCAACAGCAAAAACTTTGATCGAGAAATTGGACACAAAAACCCGAGGTAACTTAACTGCCTGGCACAGTCCTCCTAGATTCTGTCACTGTGTCTGATCAAAGAGGAGAGCTAAATGACTGATACTCATTACACAGGGAAACAGATGGAAACTGTTAATGACTGGGGGACTTGAGCATCTCCCCTACAAAGAGAGACTGATAGTCCTGGGGCTGTTTGGTCTGAAGAAGAGAAAACTGAGAGGAGATCTCAATAATGTGTACAAATATCTAAGGGATGAGTGTCAAGTAGGGCCAATCTCTTTTCACTGGTCAGCAACAGTAAGACAAGGAGCAACAGCTACAAACTGGAACAGAGAAGGTTTCACCTCAACATGAGGAGAAACTTTACAGTGAGGGTGACAGAGCCCTGGAACAGGCTGCCCAGAGAGGTTGTGGAGTCTCCTTCCCTGGAGACTTTCAAAACCTGCCTGGATGCATTCCTGTGTGAATTACCCTAGAGGATCCTGCCTTGGCAGGAAGGTTGGACTTGCTGATCCCCGGAGGTCCTTTCCAACCTCTAAAGTTCTGTGATTCTATTGGTCTTAGGTATTGGGGAGAATTTTGGCATAGAGAAATTAGGTCAAAGCTGCCTGGTGAAACTAGAATTAAGCTATCCATTAGTAATGGGTGGATAGAAGCTATTATTTTATCGCCCCTGGACTTTGTGGTTTCCATGTAGGAGAACCTGAACAAGTTCCTTTCTGACTTTAATTCGTACAGTCTATTACTAATTTGTTGTTCTATTTTAAGTCCAGGGTTATAACAGCAAGCTTGTCTCACCTTTGCATGCTGCTTTTTCTAAGTTAGCATGCAGGAGCTCACAGGCTTCTTTGTGGCAATTGCCCATGTAAACATTGTTTCGTGTACCTCTCATCTGCAGTATTTCAGTTACACTACAAGGAGTGGTTTTTAATGCTAAGTTTTAGCTTGCCTACCTTCTCAGAGCACCTGCTTGCTTCCTTAGAGTGCAGGATGCCATGTGGCAAAAAGTATTGTATGAATGAAAAACATAGGAGCAGGATTTTAGTAAGTTTGAACTTTGCAAAATCTCCAGAACTTTGTTTTGCTTCTGTGGGCTCATCCAAATGCACTGCCCTTTATTTGGAAGTACTACTTTAGTAAGGAAAGCAAAAGTCTGTGGGCTTTTGATTATGTCTCAACTAGCAGATAAGAGACAGTGTACAAAAGGATGCACAGCTGACATACCTGCTTTGCTTCTCCTTGTACACACTTTTTTGCTAATGAAAATTCCCCAAACCCTCTCCAATAAATGCAGCTCTCCAGCTGAGAGTAAGAAGAATTTTTTATTTAATCCTATTGCAGTACATAATGAAAAATGTGCTGCTGCTAAGAACATTTCATCTGAGTGTAGCAGTACAAATTGAGGAGGTTGAGCATAACTGGTAGATCCTTGTGTGAGACAGCACAGTGTATGGAGACATGCTAAGCTTTGGAATCCATACCTAGCATTATGAGACTATTTTAAGTACGTGCTACATGTCTTCTTCCTTCTGTCCATCCATCTCATCTTTTTGTCAAAATAAAATTTGTTGTTCACTGCCAAGCTGATTCTAGCAGTACTGTTTGTGAGAATGGAATCAGGTCTGTAAGTAAAGTATTCTTGAGTTTAGAATTTATTGAACTTGGACATGAGGTAGAAGTATCTTTATATGGAGAGGAAGGATTATGATCTAGGTTTCTTTAATTTAGCAGGTAAGATCTAGCATTTGACAGTGGAAGCTAAATAAATTCAGACTAGAAATAAAAGTGCATTTATGAGTGTAGTTAGGTGTTGCAAGAATTCGTTTAGGAAGGTGATTGCTTTATTGTCTCTCAAAACCTCTGTGTCACCACTGAACAGCTTCCTAGGAGCTGAACTCTGTTTCAGCCCATTACAGGTTCAGTACAGAAACAAAATAGTGAAATGCTATGGTGTGAATGGAAGGTCAGACCAGGGGATGAGATGGTCTCATCTAGTCTTAATTTGGTTCAATGGCTCCAACACCATAAAGTCTGGAAACAGTTTCTTGATAGATTTGTTGTACATCAAGACAGCAATTGAGCAATTTGAGTTTCTCCTGGTGTTTGACGCAGTACCTTCTGTGTACTGTATATTGCATGCTGTGAAACAAGACTGGGACATACTTTGTACAGTTCTGGAGCCCGTAATTCTGGGTCTAATCAGGGACTCTTTCTGTTCCTCAGTGCCATGGCTGTGGAGTCTTTCACTGCTGTTTCTCCTAACGTCCAGGTTGGCAGCTTTGTTCTTTCTAAGGGTAAGGATTGCTTTGTACTGGCATTGTGCCTGCTTTTGCATCAGCAGGGGACTTTGGTTTTCTTCACAGTGGTGGTCATTTCAGGGAAGCCAGTTAGCAAATTGGCTGTTCCAAGCTAGACTTCAGACCTCAGCTTGATTCTTTATTCTGCTTAGGTCTTGTGGATAAAATTGATAACTTCAAGCAGTTGAGTTTGTCCAACCTTGAAGATCCACATGCTGATGTTACCCGAGGAGGAGATTACTTTTACCACAGCGAGAATCCCAGGCGTCCAGAAGTAAGATGAGAAAGATAAACCAAAGCAGCCATTACTGTTATGTGAAAAAGAAAGTTGAGGCATGTCCCATTTCTATTTAAATCTGTGAAAACTGGAGTGCAGACATCACAGGATGACACTCTTAGTACAGTCCTTCAGCATGTGTGCTTCTCTTGAAGGATCCTTCTGAGTTTGCTTCTTTGTCTTCTGTTTTCTTGACTCTGCCATGCTTTTAAATGGAGAGAAATGGGATAGCACTGGGAGGTGGATTCCACTTTTGCCTTGCTGAACAGAGTACAATGAAATAGGTTGTTGTCAGCTTGTGCTGCTTGCTCTCTTCTGCCAAAAGATGAAATGACAAAGAGATGAATGTAGGATCTCGTTGGTGTTAATGTGCTCCTGCAGCTAAATCAAGGGGTATTGTCAAACAGCGCTGGAACTATGCTGTTTTGGCTATCAGTTAGGCCTGGATAAACTACAGCTTGGAAACCATTCTGGGTATCCTGTGGCTTGATGTAAACTGTCAGAAAAGGTATTCATACATACAGGGTGTTCCCATGCAGAGTTGTTTTTCCTGTGATTCTCCTTTGTAAAGAAATCTTCCTTGTCTTCCAATATTCTCGTTTGTAGGTGGGAGACCTTCGTGTCTCGTTCTTCTATGCAGGTCTGAGTGGAGAAGACCCCTATTTGGGCTCTGCTGATGTGGTGAGTCTTCAGCTGTTTCTGTGCTTTGCAAGCTCTGTTCCCAGCTCAGTAGCCAGTAAATATTTGTCCCTTTCTTCAAAGGTGACTGTGATTGCTCGCCAGCGAGGTGATCAACTGGTTCCATATCACACCAAGGCTGGAGATGTCCTGCAGATTCTGTACCCTGGGGATCTCTCTGTGGAGGTGAGATAACTCACTGTACTAGTTAAGGGTCAAAACTGGAGATAGTAGTGCAGAAACAGCAAGGGAGTAAGTTCTTATTTTCCTTCAGACCTGCTCTAGAGAAGGAAATACTGGTTGTAAATATTGGATTTTCTGCTTTTTCTAGGACAGCACATGATAGCCTGTGCTTTCTTCCAGGTTTCTGCATGTTCTACATGCTTCAGCAAAATGCTGTGCTTCACTCACTAGCAGTGGGCCTACAGCAACTGGCTAAAGTTAGTTCTGATGTTTTTTTAATTTATTTTAAAAAGGAACCATATATATGTATTTTTTAATTCATTCCCTTTGTGTTGCTGCTGAACATCCTTTGCTTTAAAAGCTGTTTCTGTGCTTTCTCTTCTTGCTTTTATTAGCTCTTTGGTAGTTTCCCACTTAACACCTGCAAGTACGTGCTTTTGTAAAGGTCATATGTCAAACTAGTAAAAATCACTCTTTAATTAAACAAGCCATGGGAGCTATATTCTTCAGCTTCTAATAACAGGAGTTTAGGCTTGTTTGAAATGTTTATTGCTGTTCTGGCTGGGAAAGAACCTTCAGGCAGAGCATTATGCTCCAATAAATCCTGCATGCTCCAGCAATTTGGTGATTCATTTACTCCTGTTAATAGGTTTGCTTCCATTAATGATTGTTTCATGGCCTGTTGCAAAAAATCCCAGATGTCAAGACATTGTAGGATCTTCCAAAAGCAGTTAAAAAGGCTTTTAAGTTGAGAGTGAGTGGCAGCAGAATCAGCTGTGCTGTGAGCTCTGAACCTTCTTTAGAATTTTATTTTATTGGAAATCAACTCATTACAAATGAATAATTCAAACCAGCACAATGGGGTACTTGTAAGATACAAGTATGCATCTTTTCCCATTTTTCACTAGGACTTTACTATGTCTTGGCCATCTTCTTGTGTGTGCTGAAGGGTGCACAGCCTATTTAAAAAAAATCTTACTTGGAATTCTTGCAAATAGGTGCTTTGCTTTGCCTGATGAACTACAGCTGTACCTTTTATCTCTTCTTCCCTGTGTACTTTCCTTCATTTACCTTTCCTTAAGGCATCTGTGCATATTGTTGCCTTTTCTGTCTTCCTACAAACAGTGAAATCAGATCATTCCTCCTTCACAGAATCACAGAAATATTCAAGTTGGAAAAGCCCCTCAGGACCACCAAGTCCAACCAATATACTTACTCTACAAGATCCACCCTTGACCATATCCCCAAGCACCACATCCGAATGACTTTTAAACACATCCAGGGTTGGTGACTCCACCACCTCTCTGGGCAGCCCATTCCAATGCCTGACCACTCTTGCCATGAAAAAATGTTTCCTAATATTCAGTCTAAGCCTACCCAGTCACAGCTTGAGGTCATTCCCTCTTGTTCTATCACCATTTACCTGTGAGAAGAGACCAGCACCAACCTCTCTATAACATCCTTTCAGGTAGCTGTAGACAGTGATGAGATCTGCCCTCAGCCTCCCTTTTTTCAAACTAACCATCCCCAGCTCCTTCAGTTGCTCCTCATAAGATTTATTCTCCAGGCCCTTCACCAGCTTGGTTGCCCTCCTCTGCACTCATTACATTTACTTATTTGTGTCTTACTTTCCACAACAGTATTGAGTGTTTCCATGTGCAGGTTTCTGCCTGTGGTTCTAGAATGTTGAATGGTGCTTGTTTAGTTTCTCAATGCTGTTTCCCCATGTGCTGCACTTTGACATCCATTGTACTGTACTGTGATATAGCAAAGACCCTACAGAATGATCTGCAATATATCTGCTATGAGGGAAGTGTACTCCTAATGTGCTCTTGGCTCTCATTTGATCATAATACACTGGAATTAAGAGGATCACAAAAAGCAGGCTGCCATATAATGGTGTTTGCTTTCAGGAAGTGTTTCAGAAAGAGCATGAGAGTAACACCATGAAGACTTGGGCCCTCCGTGCAGCAGGGTGGCTTGCAATGTTTGTAGGCGTCAGCCTAATGACCCGAATCTTTTACACTTTAGGTAAGTTTCTTACAGAAAGGTAAAATAATTTAGAAATAGGATTGTAATCTCTGGAGTCTTCTCTTGCTCACATATGCACTTAAGTTGGAGCTCACAATAAATCTGGTTTGAACTCAGAGTAAATATGATCTGACAGTCACTGTAGGCAGTTAGAGATAACAGGATTCCAAAACCCGATGATTGCTTTGTGAACATAAAAAAAAAACCCAATCAAACAAACAAACAAACAAAACCCAAACACCACTAATAACTCTTTTGCCAGTCTCAGAAGGTCCCAGCCCAGTGCTTGCCAAGATCAGAAGCTGAAACATGCATTGGGCTGATTTTTTAAAAAGTCTTGGTGCTGCAATCTAGTTACTTTTTACACCCCCACACAAATGGTCCCCCCAAGTCTTAATTAGTTGTTACATAGTAATATAAGTAATATGTCTTTATGTCTGGTTAGTCTACACTGCTGCAAACAGACAGCAAAGAACATTTTTGTGTATCCTTCTGAGCAAGAAAAATGTTTGAATAAAAACTTGCAGAAAAGCAGGATGGTGCCTCAAACTTTTACAAACTTCAGACATCAAAGCTATCATTTGTTTGGTAGCTGTGATTATTTTTCCCTTATTTTTCCATCTACATGCTACTGCAAGATTTATTGTTGCCGTAAGTTGTTTTTGTGCTAGCCTATTGTATCAGTTGCTCCAGACTTGTTCTATAGCTGCAGTGTTTATCAGTCTGCTCTGCCTCTCAAGCCTTGGACAAGTCTTCAGACTTAATTTTGGATTACTTCCTGTCTGCAGAGATGAGGATACCATTGCCTTGTACGTTTAGCTGTTGCTTAATTATCAGGTGCTTTGAGGATGCTCTGCTCAAATGCCTTACGGAGCGCTCTTGATAAATACTTTGAGTCTGTCTTTTGATTGCAATGGTTTGTGTGCAAATCTTAGGCATGAAAAATACTTCCTTTTAAACTATCATCTTGTTTATCCCTTGTTGAATTCTTTCCACAGTGGATTGGTTTCCTGTTGTGAGAGATCTGGTTAACGTTGGGTTAAAAGCATTTGCCTTCTGCGTAGCCAGTTCGCTGTCGCTCCTGACCATCTCCATCGGCTGGCTCTTCTACCGCCCTCTCTGGGCTGTGTTTATCGCCTGTCTCTCTGTTGTGCCGATTGTGATTGCCAAGTCTCGTGTGCCACCAAAGAAGCAGCAGTGAGAAGCAGCTGGTCAGATTTTGCACTCAATCCTGGTTAGAGACTTTTCAAGTACGTTTCCATCCCAGTTACTGCAGTGTGCTTCCACACTGGGGAGGGACCTCGATACGTGTTAGCCATGAAAAATATGAATGTGGGATGCTGCTTGCAGGAAGTCACTGACATCAACTTTGGGGGAGGGATGGAAAAAACACATTTTGGAGCATCTGTATTGATTTGAGAACTGACAATTCATGTCCAGGAATAAGATCCAGGTACTTGGGAGGGTAAGTTTGTAGCTTCCACACAAACTAGTTTTCTGTTGTTGGTTGAGATAAATGCGCAACTGAGTTTTGTTTATCCTGCAAGTATTTCCCTGTTTCAGGAAGCAAGTTCTTACTTAACAGCACAGCTCCTTTCTGGTCAATTTATGCCTCCTGCTGATGGAAGGCTGATTTCAGCCTACATTCAATTTACTCCCCATTACTGACTACTCAAGTAATGTCCTTGCTTTTCTAAGATTCTTTGAAAAATACATTGGTTCAACCTGTCTGGATACAGTTTTTTGTATTTTTAAGGAGACTGGAAGTTTACCAGTGCATTTAACAGCTTAAAATACTCTTCTTGCATACTAGTGTGCACACAGAAATGATGCAAAAGGAAGTAAGACTCCTTTGACTTGAAAGAACGTTTCCCAGGCCAGCCATGCTGGTGAAGCCAAGACTTCTTTTCTTGCACGTACACAAACATTTCTATAGTAAGAAGTGAGGCAGGATTTCTCTTGCAAGAACCCGATCTTCTGCTCCTGCTTTGGTCTCTCTTAATGCATGTTTAGTCTTTCATCTTTTGTATGCTTGAGTTAGGAGAGCTGGCTGTAAAGCTGAGTGGGATCCTGCCCTTTGAAGATGTTACTACCTCTTTTTCTGCTCTGTATACCAACTAATTTTTTGTCTGTGCTGCACATCCCAAGCTAGGAAGCACAGAGTCACTTTGGTACAACTGGTACCAGCTCCCATTTTAAGGAAATGAAAAATTACCTATGCCAGCAGGAGTTGGCTGTGGCCCATCCATTCTAAGTGTTCATCTTGGGGCGTATCCTGCATGACTAACACAGAAGGAACTATGTCCTCTGTGCCCTTTACTGTTTTTAACAGATCATGCAAGATTCAGAATTTTTCTTGAAGCCTTTTATACAGGTTATGCCTACTCCCCAAGCCTCTGACTTAGGTTGCTTTTTAAAATTTTATTTAGAATTTGGTAGCAAAAACTAAGACTGTGGCATGAAGAACCTTAACATTAAAACAATTCACAACCAGCCAGCTCTGGGATATCTTGGGACCTGATTTGTGTCTTCTGGAAATAACTGCAGTGTGCTGTTACCCTTGTGTGAGAAGTCTTTTCACGGAAACAGAGCTGCTTAGAGAAGAATTCACTAGTCCCAGGGCAGGTGTAATGGACTTTTTTTAATACTTTATTTTGTTCTACACATACAATACAAAAATAGAGGGTTTTTGAACATAATTAAACATAAGCTTTTCCTCTGTGACAATGTCCACCAATGACTAGAGTCTATTCCTCTGTGTTTTTTAAGAGACAGTGTCAGTGCAATTTAATTATAAAAATATTGCAGAAGCCATTTCTATTACAAAATAGCAGAAAAACCTTGTGTAGATTTAACATTCCTCTGTCAACAGTATTTAAATGCTTAGGTACTGGTTAACATTTACAAAAATCCCCTGGGTGCAAAAAGTGATCTTAGAAGGTGCAACTGCATATCTGCTTCTTGGAAATCCAACAATAAAGGATGAATCTGCTTACCTGTGACAGTAAAAGAAACTCTTGGTAACTGAATTAGGTTGGTCCCTGATAGCTCAGCAACACAAGTGCGCAGAAGTCTAAGTCCTTAACTGGCAAGGGATACTTTTATTGTGACTATTGTTCTTATGTCTGGAAGTAAAGAAGAGCTTGTTCTGATCACAGCTTCTCAAAAGGGAATAACTGGGCAGCTTCTCCTTTCTTTTCTCGCTTGCTCTTTCGGGTTGTTGTCTCCTCATTCTTTTTCTCGAACTGGCGATTTTGGGGCCAAGAAAGGGCTGTACTCCCTACTGCAGTCTCTGAACTTGGACCTCCTTCTTCATCTGAAGAAAACCCCTCTCCTTTCTTTGTCTGGGGCATGAATGACTCAGTCTGACAGAAAAACAGGCATGATAATCAAACATTTGCTCTAGAAATCATTTGTAACTATCCCTTTCTAAAAGGGCTTTGTCTTTTGTCACTGTGACACTTCACGGCAGTGCACAAGTCGGTTGCTCTGGTTTGGGCTTCTCACTCAAAGCAGTGTCTTTGTATTCATTCTTTCAACACAAGCAAAATATTTTGATGGTGCAAGAATAAAAATAAACTTGCTTTTAGAAGATTATGCTTTTCAACTTTCTTATTGGGGAAAAGATTAAGAACACCTCACGGAACCACAGAATCTTAGGTGCTGGAAGGAACCTTTAAAGATCATCTAATCCAACTCCCCTGCCAGAGCAGGATCACAGAACCTGCATCCAGGCAGGTCCTGACAGAGAGGGAGACTCCCTAACCCTCCCGGCCAGCCTGTTCCAGTGTTCCATCACCCTCACACTGGGAAAAAAATGTTTCTTCATGTGTCCATGGAACTTCCTATGCCTCAGCTTCCACCCACTGCCCCTTGTCCTGTCATTGGGCATCACCAAGCAGAGCCTGGCTCCATCCTCTTGGCACTCACCCTTTACATATTTATAAACTTTAATGACATCACCCTGCAGGATCCTCTGAACTAAAATCTCACTTTATGAGCCCACTCAACCTATTAGCTACACACTTGGCTTGGGAGAAAAAAATACTAGGATGGAGGTATATACAAAGAGAAAATAATACCAAAACCTGGATGCTTTAGGAAACCCTAATCTCTTGTTAAACAATGGCGAATCCTTCAGGGATGTGGCCACATTGAAGTTTTGGTGTGGATTTTTTTTTTTTCCTTTTTTACTAGTTGCTAGTCACACTAGTTTAGCTAGTCTTGGCTAAACAACAGCCAAGAAGATTTTTTTGAGAACCTGCGCTCTGGAAGTTCTACACTCTACTGCTGAAGACATAACATACTGGAAAGACTGGGAAAAAAAAAAATCATTTGGTAGAGAAATATCATCCTGAAAAAAAAATCACTAATGGA
Organism: Ramphastos sulfuratus; assembly: GCA_013399055.1. Classification (NCBI taxonomy): domain Eukaryota; kingdom Metazoa; phylum Chordata; class Aves; order Piciformes; family Ramphastidae; genus Ramphastos; species Ramphastos sulfuratus. Next base: position 111,933 of record WBNM01040183.1, read on the forward strand.
GATGCAGAATACCTTGATGGAATAGCGTTGCTTCAGCCTCTCTCTGATGAGAAGTCCTTTTGTCAGCAGCTTCCAATTCCCCAGAGCTCTTTTCTCACGCTTCTGCAGTGTGATTTTTATTGAAAAAAAATTTACTATTGTGTCAGTGTATTTACACCCACAGAAAACAGAAGTCTGAAGATTTAAAACTGCCATTAAAAAAACCCCAAAACACTCCAGCTTTGGTCTGTCACATTGAAACACTGTAGGCTAGTAGGATTCATAAGAGTAAAATGTCCTGGTGTCCAATTATCTGCTAAACATTTACATTACTGTCACTTTTCCTGTGTGCACCCTGACTATGTAAATTATACCAGAACCACTTCCTTTAACCTCATATGTGTACTCCTCATTTTTGTTTCCCAGTAGCCATGAACAACTACTCCAGAGTATGCACTATTTCAGATGTTGCTACACACTTGCATTACATCATCCCACTCCAGTCCAGACAGCAAGCCCAAAATGGGGCATCTAAGGGATACAACTAGCCTCTCATGGTTGGAAAGCCCTATGTCTATTGCTTACAGAGCCCACCCTTGTTTGACTGTCCAGATTCAATGACATTAACTTAATACATGTAACAATATAAGGAAGCTGAAAAAAAAAAAACAAACCCTCACCTCCTTCTCTTTCTTTTCTATTTCTGCTTGTTCATTCTCCCAGGCAGCAATGAGGACCTCTTTATACTCCTCACAGACAATATAGCCATCGGTACTAGGAAGGAGAACAGTAGCTCTGTCAGTTACTAGAAGAAAAAAGAAAGGGAGCAAATGCCTGCTGACACAGCCAAACCAAAAGCTACTCAATATGCACAGAACTGTTTATCTCCCAGGATCATCAGATGGTTTGGGTTGGAAGGGACCTTACAGATCATCTAGTTCCAACCCCACTGAAATGGGCAGGGACATATACTAGACCAGGTTGCTTGAGGCCCCAGGCCTGACTTCCAGGGCTATAGCCTCCACAACTTCTTTGGGCAACCTGTTCTAGTGCCTCACTACCCTCATGGCAAAGGATGTCTTCTTAAGTGTAACTCACCAAACGTTCCTTAACACAGGGCATACAACTTCTGCAGGACATAAAAATCTGTCAGCTGCAACAAAGCATCTTTACTTACACGGGGTGTGAGTAGCCACCATGAAAATCAAATCCAGTGATGGCTTGAGCACAGTCAATGTCCAGCTTCCGTGCCAATCTGTTCAGATTTGAGAGTCTCAGATGCACACAGCCAATGGGTAACATGGATGGTAGGAAGAGATAGACATTTCCATATTCATTCCGGGGAACCTGTTATTGCAAAATTAAAGAGCAATGGTGATAAGTCTGCTCTCGGGAGAGAGGTGAAAATTCCCACAGTAACTCAGAGACTCCCTTCTGACCTGCTACTTTCCACTCCAGTATTTGATTCATACTAACATGACAAGGCAAAAGCCTAGATTTTAGCTGCCTTGTTATCTAAGCATGTTCTCTGTTACTCTCGTTAACACAGCGAATTAGCAAAACAAACATGGGCTAGGAAAAGCAAATCAGCAAAATTCAGAAGTGAGCAGTCTGCACTGCTAGCACTTTGGGAAGGCAGGCCTCAGTGAAGGTGTGACCATTTCCTCCTGGTTCCAAGGTGCAGTTACCTTGGAACTCTTGAGTTGCATTCTGAAACATGCAACTTCTGGAAAAAGAAAGCCCACAGATCCATACAAAATACTTCCTTTAGCAGCAGCCCTCTGCCTTCCTAGCTACCTTCCCATCCACTGCTACAGGTGGCTGATAGTCCTCTGTCTGCCAGCGACCAAACAGTGCCAGGTCCTCTTTGTCTCGGTTTGCAGGCTCTGCAAGGCGTGCCTTCCTCGCCTGGTTGGAAAATCCTTTCACCATCTGTGTGAGGACAATGACCAAGCCTGAGACACCACAACCACAAACTGACAGTGGTTCCAGACCTTCCTCAGACATCAAAGGAGAAGGCTCTGGGAGAGAAGAAATATGTTTCCTTGCTTCAGTATCCATAATTTTAAAATGTTAACCCATGGCACCTGTATGCAACAGGCAGTCAGATCCTGCAGTTCATATAGAACACCTAGGATGCCTTTGAAGAAGGTGAGAAGGATGCAGTTCTCCTAGATAGGCTTGGGGTGGAAAGAAAACATAGCTGAGCTTTGGGTAGTATACAGGAGCTATAAGCACAGTAGGTGGACAGATTCACAACGCAGCTACGACAAACAAGTGAGAAATCTACATCTCCTTATAGAAGGCAAAAAACAAACCAGAACTGAACTTGAGCTTTATAGGGCAGATGTGTTACAGAGGAAGTCAAACTCTCTTACCTTGTAAGGCACTTCTCCAATCCTCACCACTCGAGCTTGCTTCAGCCAGGTGTCCCTGGAGTGTAGCGTATGTATACAGTCTCTAGGAATGCCAGAGGGAAGCAATCATGAGTTCTGAAGTTTCTTCATAACAGACTTCCAAACTTACTCATATGTTAGGAATGGCAAAAAAAGTTTTATCTAAGTGATATGCAAATACTGTCTGAGCACCTCAATGCCTTACTCTGTCTATGCATGCGGCCTGAAACTACTGCTGGTACCACTGTGGTCTTCACACAAATGAGCTCTTAAAAGCTGTTACAAAGATCACAGTCACACGTGACTACATGTACGACTCACCTGGAGTAGACAGCCTCTCCCCTGCAGTACCCTAGGATAGCAGCTGACTCAGGATAGATCGCCTGATACTTCAAGAGGTGCCTCTTCAGTGCATAAAGAGGGTGGTTTTTGTACTCTCCAATTGCTGTTGGTAGAGGCTGATCTTGAAGCTTAACTTGGAACTGCAGGAATTATACACAGAACAAGTGATTTCACAACTCTCTTGCACTACCCTTTGTAAGAAAATAAAAATGTTTTTTGCATGAATCAAAGGGGGAAAAAAAATGCCAGAAAACTTAATCTGGTGTGCCAAAACACTGAAGTATTCTTGTTGCAAGCAGATACTTAGATGTGTACGCAGATCTACGTCGTGCTGGCTTTAGGGTGATGGGAGCGTAGGCTTGTAGCCATGCGTGCGGCTAGAGGGAAGGGGCCGGTCATGTGGGGAAAACAGACTTTCATCCTCTCGGGCTTGAGGAGTATAGCAGTGAGGTGTGGTGGCGTGTCAGAAATTCTGGTTTCGCACGTTGTCAGCGGAAAACAACCAAAAAAAATCAACCTCAAAAAACCTGAACAATTGCTGCGAAGTAAGACAGGACCCGTAAAGGCTAGTTTTAGCACCAGTGTCCAGTGTGGGAAAGCAACAGGGGTGTGAACTCTTTGAGAGAGTACTTGTCTCAATGACTGCCAACGGACGAACCTTACTTTCTTACAAGAAGATGAAAGAGGTGGACAAGGATTGTTTTCTCGGATGAAACTTTGGGGCCAACAGCAAGGCTGGGGAGGGACCATTTACAAGGTCCTGTAATGACAGGACAATGGGCAATGGGTTTAAACTGGCAGAGGGGAGATTGAAACTGGATGTTAGGAGGAAGTTCTTTGCAGTGAGGGTGGTGAGACACTGGCACAGGTTGCCCAGGGAGGTTATGGCTGCTCCCTCCCTGGAGGTGTTCAAGGTCAGGTTGGACAAGGCCTTGAGTGACCTGTGCTAGTGGGAGGTGTCCCTGCCTATGGCAGGGGGTTGGAACTAGATGATCCTTGAGGTCCCTTCCAACCTTACCATTCTATGATTCTATGATTCTATACATATTTTAGAGACTCTCCAAGAAGGGTAATGCTGAACTGTACAGAAACCACAACAGTGTGGGCTGTTCAGTACCTTTGCTATGCAAACTTCTCTGAAGAGCTTCTGCTCGGTATTATTTTAATCTATCATCGTCTACTCCTTTTAAAACATGTTAAGCTCAGATATAAACTGCTTCCTCATGAGAGATTCCTAATGCTTTTGCCTGAATGAAAATCCAAGGACTGAACTCTTGACACTAAATGTCCTGCATAATCTATTGCCATTTACCTCATTTTCCTCCTTCTTGTCTCTTTCAACATAGGGACTCTTATAGGGCTGCAGCGTGTCCTCCCACCACTCAGGGTCCACACGGCTCTTTCTTGTTGCAGTCATCCACACCGGGTCATACCTTTGGGTCACCTCTCTGACCGTCCCATCATTGTCAAATCCCACAACGTAGGAAAGAGGCTTTGTAGCATACCTGAAGCACTGCTGGGGCTGGCCAACACTGCCATGGACACAGTCTACACACACCCACTTGTCCTCACGTTTAAGGAAAACCTCCAGCCACTGGTCTGTGCTCATCGCTTTCCTTACTTCCTGCTGGCCATCATCCTCATCACTAGAAATTATTTTGTTTCTCTTTCTCTGCCCATGAGGAGCTGTGCTTGTTGCTGGCTTAGGTTCAGTGCCACACACATTTTTGGACAGCCTTGATTCTGAAGCACTGGTCTTTGGGCTTTTTACAGTTGTTAGCTTTGACTTCTGGGAGTCCAGTTGTGAGCTCCTCCGCCTTTTAGAGACAGTTTCAAAATCCTCATCGGAGAGATTGCTCTCTTCCTCTGAAATCTCAAACTCTGAAACACTGTCCTCATCACTTCCACTTTCTTCTTTGTAACACACTTTGGAGGCAACTCGTCTCCGGCGATCATTTTTAGGCCTGGCTGGCACATCTTTTCCTGCTGAACTGCCCTCCTCGTTCTTAGATTCCTTCTGTTCCTGGCTGCTTGACTTCGACTTGCGTGTATTTTTGGTCTGAGCAGTTTTGAGTTTCTCTGGTCCCTTGCTGCCTTTGCTCTCTACCGATTTCTCATCCTCCTTGTCTTTTCTGCAGGGGCATTTTTTTGCCACAGCTTTGGGTGTTGAGGCAGAGCTCTTCTGCCCCTCAGAGGTATGGCTGAGAGACTGCCTCTTGGATGAGCTACTTCCCTGAAAAGAAAAGAGGCTGGATCACTGTCATCACCACAGCTAAGAATATGCTAAAATAGAAAAACTGAAATCAACACATGGTGTATGAAGATCAAAGCTATTCAGGCATGGCCAATCTAAACATCTAATTAACTTGAAAACTTTTGAGAAAAGGCTGAAGAGAGGTGTACTTGAGCAGGAAGTGTTGCTGTCTATTTTTAAATAAATTTAAAATGACTGAAGCATAAGGAGTCTTTGCTGAAACACCTAAAATAGATGGGTCTTTAAAAGGAGAAACCTAAAAAATAAAGGTTTGCATCTTGCATGGTAGACACTGATGATGTGTGTCACCCTGCTTCGTGCAGTAAATGGTTCACTTCAAGCTGCAACATCCAGAAAGTTTTTTTCAATCCCACTCTAAACCAGTGACCTATCACTTATTCCATCCAACAAAAATTACCTTTGGTTTTGTCTCCTTGAGAGGAACAGGCTGAAAAGACAGCACGAGGCGGCACAGCAGCTGTAATGCTCTCAGAATAATTAAAAATATCTGCAAATGTAAAAACAAGCATGTTTATTTAACCTTTTTACAAGTTTTATTAAAACAAAAAAACTTCTTGACATTCTTTTACAGTCTGGGTTCTGTTACCAATCCTTTTCATTCCTATCTTCTTTTACCCAGTGTTGCATACACAGACGCACGTAGCCCATCTGCTGCAGTATTAAAACATCAGTGTCTTCTCTGGCTCTTATTTATGACACTACTGTGACAGGGATTCTGTTGTTAACTGATGTATGATTCTTAAAGAGGCTAACTGATCTGTCATATGAAATATGTGCCTGAGGCCAGCAGACAGCTAAGAGACAGTACTGAGGTGAGGTGGTTGAATGAACTTTCATGTGGATTAGGTTTTTCATTAACGGGTTGGTTACAAGGTTTGGTATTATATGAGCATAACCTGAAATTCCACATCAAGTCGTGGGGTGGAGGATGTGGATAACTGCCCAGCTTACTGTGGGACAGTAAGCCATAAAGCCATCCACAGCAGAACAGAGAGTGCACAGTAACACCAATCAGAACTAGATGCTCTAGTTGGGCACAGTTCCAATTAATTCAATCACAGAAGAATTCCAGATAAAACAAAAAGCCACAAAATCACCTATGTCACCAATCTGTTTTTAGCAAATCTAGCCCTCAAAACACCACTTTGTGTACCATCTGGCAGCACTACATCACTAATCTAGCATCCAAACTCATCAACCAACCCTGCACTTTTCAATCACTTACATGAACCAGCTCTTGATCATCTCGTGCAGCATAGATGGCAAAGCGCCGCTCCAAGATTGACTGAAGGGACTCTCCTTTTTCAGTGGAAAGTTCACCATTGACAGTGAAGGTTCCAACAAACCTAAAATATGAGACACTTACTGTTTAGTGTTTGTGACTGTATTCCTTGCAGTCCATCCTTTCCTTCTGTAAAAGGACAGACTCCTACCCTTGTGTTTAAAACCAGAAAAATCACTGAAAATTGGTAATTACATTTACCCCTCTCTGTTACCCTTAGCTCTACATTCTACGTGACAGCATGATTAAGAGACAGAATTTTACCATTTTACCAAGTTGGAAAGGAATAGAAGGTCCACTTGGTCTGCAGGCACTTTTGTGAAGTGGGTAGGGATGACAGATAGACCAATGGCATGAAGATCTGGCTGGTTGCAGATCCTGTTTCTATAAAAACCGTTTGCTAATAAACACAAGAGGTGAACCTGAGAGAAAACAGTTTCTGTAGTGAGTTCACAAGAGATTTTCTTTGCTGAAAGTATACTCCATAGTATAAATAAGGAAAGCTTTACTGCTCATTTTAACAGAGATGGACAACAATGAAGCCTTCCAAGCACACATGGGGCTGTTTTCAGACCAGCATCAGAAGACAGTAAAGACTTGAAGTCCCTGTCAGTGTCTCAAGCACTACATGACTGACAATTTAACTCTGACAAAATGAGCAGATACACTCTGGGTATACACCTTAATCACATCTGGCTTGATTTAGAATTTTAGTTATGCGTGTTGCTAACTTTACAGTTTAGGAAGTCTAATGAATATTTGTCAGGACTACAGCCCTTTTATTTTTTCATTTCTAGCTATGGCCCCAAATTACTCGACTAAAGCTAGTTTCTTCTTCATTACAGATCAGTTCAGATTCTATATGCTCAGTGTTTTCTTTGCCAGGTTTCTCTGTGATCAATACCTTATGTGTGTCCTCACGAACCTCCTTGCTGAAACGTTTCTTTATTCTCCGAAGATATATCTCAAACTCAGCTTCCCTTTTTTCTCTGCATGAGATCACAAAAGACATGGATGTTGTAGGGTTGTTTCTAGACTCCTGAATTGGATTAGTTCACAAAAGGAATCCATCCCAGAGAATCTTCTGTGTATACTTAACAGAATTTTAGTTACTGGTTATGTGTGCAGGCCTGCAGACTGCTAAACTGCCAACTCCACATATCTGACTACTAAGAGCTTGGGTATATTCAGAGGGCCTAAACCCAACACTGTGTGCCAACAGTTTGCTACTAGATAGCTTTGGACAGCTCCACAGTAAACTTACAAGTCACTGTCTAAATTGTTTGACTTTTAGACTACTGCTAGCATTCCATTCAGATTCCTGGAAAAAAAGTTAGTGAAGTCTTTAAGTTAGAGGCAATAGATAATCGGATTATTTGGTAGTGAAGGGCTGGCCTGGGTCAGCCACCACATGAAGAAAGCCTTCCTTGACATAAGGCTTCCAGATTCCAGGGGCATTCATCTGATCCACTTCCAGGATGGGTAAACAGAAGCTTCCACCTGAGCTGTCAAGATACAGTAAAACAATGCCACTCACCCACAGTTCTCCTGGATTGCACATGTAGATATTAAAGCACAATGAAGTTGCAGCCTTAATTTTGAAGGAAGCTGTAAAGCCTCCAGTCCTGCCAAATTCTGTTGAAGACTTCTGATAAAACTGTCAGTGTGTCAAAAGTTCTCCATCCTATCACCTTGCATCATTCTAACTTGACAGTCTGCACAAAGTGGGAATTTCCACCCAGAACAGAGCAAGTCAGTGACAATCGAGACAATGTATTTTTAACTTCATCCTTTAACAGCCTTTCACTGCTTTTCTAATCTTACCTCCTTTGTCTTTTCTTCACCTGCTCAGGGGTTTCAATCTCTATCTCAACAGGATTGCTTGGCAGAACTTCTGCTGGAAGAGCAGCAACTTCTAATTTATCTGTGGCAGGTTCCTGGAGTTCTGTAAAAACAAATTTTTACCAAATGATAACTAAACATGTAACAGATACCCCAGGCAGATGTGACAATGAGATAAGAACCCACCTACTCCTCATCGGCTATTCAAACATCCTACAAAATGAACATGCCCAGTAATTATCAGCACCTGGATCTTCCACAACAGTGTGTGTATGTATATATATGTTATTTCAAATAATTCTGGGATGCCAGTCACCTGCTGTTGAATCAGCTCAGCAGAGTTTAATGTCACAGGCCAACTCGATCAGGAGAAAGGTGAAGTAGATGTAACCTGAACGGTCCTTGTAAAGCAGCAAAGAAAAAACCTGACAGCTATTTACTTCAGAAGACATAAATATTTAGCAGCAAAACAGGAAGATAAATGGTCATGATGAGTCTTATCCCAGTTTGTTGATGGTCACCTAATCCAACAGGACACTTGGCTTCATTTCCACTCTACTAGGAAGTTGCAGTATTGAATCTTCAAAATTACTTATTCTTAGTAGCTCAGTATGAGACAACACAGCTGAGAAAGTCCTTTATGCACAGTAGCATAGTTTTAACATAAACCAACAGTCAAATTCAAGGCACTACTATTAGATCAGTGATTGCCTGGGGCTATTTCTCCTTTGGAACCATCCTAGAAGCACTGTGAGATAAACCTTTAAAGATACGGATATGCACGTGGAGCACAATTTAGGTATACAGAGTATATAAATTTATCTAAATCCAAATGAGAAATGACTCAAAAAAACAAATTACCAATAAAAAAACAAGTGTATATTTGCTCCTTGAAATTAATAATCATGCAATTCATACCTTCCACATCCTCCCATTCATCTTCACTTTCATCATCATCATTTTCATCATCGTTACTGTCTTCAACTATCTCTTTTTTAACAGGAGATTCTCTTTCCAACTTTATTTCTTTTGGTAGGGGCTTCAGCAGGTCACTGTTAAAATTATCAAAATGGCTTTAACATCAGGTGTATGTTTATTTAAGAAAAACAAAGCATATTAAAAATAGTGAAACAAATGAAGCATGAGCTCTAAATCAGTAACAACCGATCAACAAACCACAGACACCTTCTCTGTAAAGCAAACCACCTTGGCTATAAATAAGCATGGGCTCAATGCGAACTTACAGTGAAAACTTCAGTTCTCACTCTGCTAAGGGTGTTTAAAAAGGAAGATGCTTGAACCTACACCAGTCCCTAGAACAGCTTTTATAAAATAAGTCCTTGGAGAAGTGCTTCACTGAATCACTTGTTCTTACTGAACCCTCAAAGTGTACTGAAATTGGAACTCTTTCTGTTTCACTACACAAACCCAAGGCTCTGGCTGGCCAGTTAAATGAGACCAATCACTTTAATTTATATTTAGTAATTGATTTGTTATAGCAATCTGCACAGGCAGACTTCGATGATATTATATTTGGATTTCAAAGAAACACCACAGAATGGTACACTTAAAGATTTCTGCTCACAACTATAAACTCTGGAGTGGCAAGTAAACTTACCTGCACGTTTCCTCTTTGTTATGATCCCCTTTATTTCTAGCATTTTTTTTGTTTCCTTTTGTTCGTGAATTTGCCCCTTTTTGTTTTGATGGCTTATCTGCTGAGTTGGAAACTCCAGCATGACAATCTTTTTCCTTCTTCCCAGCCAGGGCTTTTGAGTTATTCTCCTTTTTATTGGGCTTTTTCTCTTCAAAGTCATCTGCATGGAACAGAAGGAAGATCTGAGAAAGGATAAAGTTTCATCTCCGTGGTAATCAGGAATGATACCTCTCTTGGACTTCAGCAAAACCAGCTACAGAAGAAAGTGAGCACTAACAATGTTCTGAATAAATCGGTAAGAATTGAACAATGAGACCCTTTTAAAGGAAATACGATCATGTAATACAAAAGAAATGCATAAAGATTCCTATAGTCCTGCCAACGGGGTCAGCTGAAAAACAAACGCTGTACTTGTCTTTCACTTCTGTGAACCTGCTCTGTGATTCTAACTTTATTCAGGGACACCTCTGGGACACGGACCCGCACGCACCAGACGCCACAGGGGGACTGACCGCAGCCCCGGGCCACGGCTGGGGTGAGGCAAACTCTCACGAGGTCGCTCACTGCCTGCGTCAGTTCTTCCAGAGAGCATCCGGTGCCCCTTTCACACCTGGATTTAAACCTCCGGTTTCTGGGTGTCCACTGTCCCGCCCTCTGGCGCTGTGGAGAAGCTACCCACGCCTCCAGCCTGCGGGAACGGCTTTTTCCCTCGCCGAGGCCGCCGCGGTCCAGCGCGGTGCTGGGAGCGAATAGACACCTGCCGCTCCCAGAGCTCCGACGCTCCCCGACTCCCCCGACATACCAGAGGCCTAGCACGGCCCCAAGGCGCGGCAGTGGCGCAGCGCCATGCCCGATCCGACCCGCTGCTCTCTCCAGCACTCACTCTCCTCGTCGGGCTCATTCCCCGCTACACTCAGGCCCCCAGAGCGCCTCTTCCCGGCGGCCGCTGGCCGGGGCGATGCCTTGCGCTTCCTTCCCATAGCGGCGCCCCCGCAGCGGGCAGACCCCCTCCGCCGCCACGCGCCCCAGCGACCCCTCCCCCTGCCCCGCCCCCGTCGGAGGGAAGGGCCTGGAGCTCTCGCGGGAGCGGGCGGGAGGCGGTTTGAAAGATGGCGGATGAAGTGGACCAGGTGAGCGGCTCCTTGCTTCTTTCGGGGTGGGGGGCAGCGACGAGGTTTGCCCCTTGCGGGCCGGGCCAGCTCCTGCGTTCTCGCCGCCTCCCACTTTCCCTCCGCGGGCCTGGGGAAACCTCCACGGCTGGAGAGGAGTAAAATGGAGGCAAAGTTTTGCCTGCCCGGCTGCGGCTGGGCCTACCTCGCGCCAGAGCCGCCGCTTTGGGTAGCCCTCGCAAGGCGCAGCTCTCGGCGGGGTGGGAGGTGTTCTCTCTGCAGAACGAGACGGCCTCGGCCCATCTGCTGTTGTAGGGCTTGTCAGGGCTGCGGGCAAAGCTTGCTTCAGGCCCGTTTCCCCTGGGAACTGCTGTAGCTGGGAAATGGAATAAAGTACTGAGGAAAATACCCTTGGCTCTGCCTCCCTGAGAAGAAAACAGGTAGCATGCTATGGGATACGCACGCATTTGTCATAGAAGAGGGACCTGGGCATGAGGCTTCTAGCGCGCTTTGAGGCCTGGGATGGCTGTTGTGTTGCTGAGATAGACCTCAAGGAGCGGTGTGCTTTCGGGGCAGTGTTAGGGGCTGACTGGTGTGTTGCAGAAGTGTCAGCGCCTGTTGGGCTTTTCTGGCTTGCACCGTGCTGTGGCATAGGTGTGGTGCTAGATCGTGCAGAGTAGTCTCTGCTGTCCAGTAGTTCGGGTAGAAAACAGTGGTCGGTGTGAGGCCTGGTTTACTGCAGATGCAAGTCTCAACTCAAGACTCATTATTTCTCAGACTGGTGAATATCCATGGAGTGGCAAAAGCAGCTGCACTTGAGTTCTACATGATATAAAGGAATGATTTGGAGTATTTGCATTTATGTTCTTACCTTCTTGTTTTCCATATGCCACAAAATCTGAGGAATGGAAAAGTTCATAGCCTTCTGTACAACTAACTCTGCTAATTGTGTCCTTTTTTCAGCAACAAACAACAAATACTGTAGAGGAGCCACTTGATCTCATCAGACTCAGTCTAGATGAGCGAATCTATGTCAAAATGAGGAATGACAGAGAGCTTAGAGGCAGACTACATGTAAGTAGAACACCACTACACTTATTCAGTTAAACACTGGGCAACTATTTTGTCATGTATAACAGTCTATTACACAAGCTTACTGGTAGTATTACATTGATCTCTTTAAAAAAACCTTTGCTTAAAAACACAGGTGAATGTATCTCATAGTTAAAAGTGCAAAGTGGTTAGAAAAGGCAGGCTAAAGCTCGTCTTAGGAACAAGGGCTGAACACTTCCTCTTACCAAAAGTCTAACACGATCAGTGGAAAAATCTACTGCGTTCAGTATTCTATCTATTAAATGCTTCTCTAGACAGTCTAGAGATGTGTTTTGGTTTTCACAGAATGGCTTCAGTTAAAAGGGACCTTAAAGATCATCTAGTTCCAACCTGCCTGCCATGGGCAGGGACTCCTCCCATTAGTCCAGGTTGCTTATCCAGCCTGGCCTTGAACACTTCCAGGAATGAGGTGTCCACAGCTTCTCTGGGCAACCTGTTCGTGTTTCACCACCCTCACAGTAAAGAACTTCTTTCTAATCTCTAATCTAAATATACTCTGTTCTAGCTTAAAGCCATTGCCCCTCATCCTATCACCACATGCCCTCTAAAAACCCACTTCAGGTACTGGAAGGCTCTTCTCAGAGCTTTCTCTTCTCCAGGCTGAACAACCCCAACTACCTCAGCCTGTCATCATAAGAGAGGTGTTCCAGCCTGGCCAAATTGAAGGCAAAGCTGTGACCTTAGACAGGTCTTGTTTGTACTTTTCCCCCCACCTCAATGCTCTCTCTTTTTTAATTTGTTTTCTCATCTAGTTTAGATAGAAAGGTCAAACTATTTCTTGTCACCTGAATGTTATCAAGCAATTAATTCTACTGCTTTCTGCATCTATTTCCATCTGAAATAAGCAATAACGCTGCAGGCCTCTTCTTGTAAAGTATCCTGAAGTCTCTAAGACTGAATTAAGAATGAGATTACCGTTCTCAAACAAACATCTAAGGCACACCCTGTGAGAGTAAGATGGGGTATATATACACTTACCTGGACTCCCTGTAAATCTCATTTGTTTAAGTGCTTTCTTCTGCGAGTGAGATGTGGCTCTTGACAAGACAACTTTTGTTTTCTGTTGTCAGTCATCCTTCCAGGGTGCTGTGTTTTGCTGGGAAAGAGAACCACTTACCCCATGTGTTAACTGGGCTCAATTCCTTTGGGAACACGAAGACAGGAAAAGATCCATGAGGCATAAATGTAGTTTACAGCATGCATTTGTAAGAGGATTTCGAACATGTGCCTACTTAAAAATTTTGTGGCATTGTCTGAATTAGAGCTTTGATATCCTTTAAGTTGACTCTGGATCATTCCGGGAGGCCGGACTGGCAGCAGCAGATGTGTAGCTGTTTTAATGTTAATAAAGTTTGTCTCCAAGTTCTTGTGTGTGTTCTGAGTGCTTCTGATCTATTTTCCAGAAGAACATTTCAGTAAAGATAACTGTCTTCCCTTTTTCTTCTACTGCAGACTACTCATTTTTTTACATTTGCTATTATAACTGATATTGTTTTGCTTTGACACAGTGGCATATTTTGATCAAAATCAGGCTAACCTACTCACATACTGAAGTCTTGCTAAAATCCTCATTTTAATAAGCTCATGTTTGACTTTTGAAAGAAATAATCAACCTCATTCCTACAGGCATATGATCAGCACTTAAATATGATTTTGGGTGATGTGGAAGAAACTGTAACTACAATAGAGATTGATGAAGAAACCTATGAAGAGATTTATAAAGTAAGGATAGAAAACCTTTTATAAATTTTATTAATATTGTTTGTTTATTGCTGACTACTTTTTGAACCAAGGTCTAGTGGAAGTTTTGGAAAAACTGTGATGAAAGTACAAAGGATTTCCAAAGACTTGATATTAGTTGCATTGATCTCTTCAGCACTCTTGAATGTTGTATGTTTCAGCTTATGCTTGTTTGGAGTTGTTTCTGGTGTTTTGTTATGTTTGAAGTTGATTGTACGCTTAGCAGATATGTTTTGTAAAACTACACTTTTGTAGTTTTACTTTTGTAAATGTAAACTTTTTTCTTTTTTTTTCTTCATAGTCTACCAAAAGGAATATTCCAATGCTCTTTGTCAGAGGTGACGGCGTTGTGCTTGTAGCTCCTCCATTGAGGGTTGGTTGAAGAAACAAAGTATTTAACCTTATTGGAAAGTTTCTGACTTGGACAATGGTTCATGTTTCAGTCATGGCTCAATTCTGTACATGTGTTTTATAAGATTTTTTTTTTTTGTCTGCCCTTTTGGAGAGGGGAACTAGTTTGCTTTGCAGAAAATACATGTAGTTGACCCAACCTGATTTTTCTCAGAATTGATGGAATTGCTGTAAATTGCCTCTTCTCACATCAGTAAAAGAGTCCTTCATTTTCTTCAATCTTGACTATAGCACTGTCTTTGTTTTTTTTATAAAATAAAGCTGGGTTATCTTTCAGATTTGACTTGTGTTTTTATGTTGAGGTTGTATTCTTCTGTAAAAGCTAGTGCTGTGTTAAGTTGTAGCAGATAGCTTCACTTTCTTTGGAAGTATAGAATTGTTAAGGTTGGAAATGACCTTTAAGATCCTTGAGTTCTATCACAACCCAACTGCCATGACCACTAAACTGTATGCTGAAGAGCCACACCTACACACTTCTTGACAACCTCCAGAGGTGGCAACTCCCCTCACCTCCTTGGGTAGCCATCTTGAACTAACTGTCCACCAGCTCCTGCAGAGCCTTCTCCACGGGACTGCTTTCCAGCCACTGTTCTCCAAGCCTGTAGCGTTACTTGGAGTTGTTGTGACCAAAATGTAAGACTCAGCACATGGTCTTGCTAAACTTCATTCTGTTGACCTCAGCCCATCAATTTATTGTGTCCAGACCTCTCTGTAGTGCCTTCCTATCCTTGAGCAGATTGCCACACCTGCTTAATTTAGTGTTGTCTGCAAACTTGCTGAGGGTTCCCTCATCCAAACCATTAATGAAGATACTAAACAACTGGCCCCAATACTGAGCCCCAGGACATGCTGCTTGTGACCAGCTGCCAGCTAGATTAACAATCACAACTCTTTTGGCCTAGCTGTTCAGCCAGTTTTAATCAAGCAGAGAGTATACCTGGCTGTGCTCTGGACTGCAAGTTTCTGGAAGAGAATGCTGTGGGAGATGGTGTCAAAGGCTTTACTGAAGTCCAGGAAGACAACATCCATAGCCTTTCCCTCACCCATAAGATGGGTTACCTGGTCATAGAAGAAGATGAGGTTGGTCAAGCAGGACCTGCCTTTAATGAAACCCTGATGGCTGGGCCTGATCCCACCGTTATCCTGCAGTTGCCATGTGAGTGCACCCAAGATGAACCGCTCCATAATCTTCCCTGGTACTGAGGTGAAACTGACAGGCTTGGAGTTCCCTGGATCCTCCTGTTGGCCCTTTTTGTAGGTGAGTGTCACATTGGCAAGCCTCCAATCATCTGATGCCTCCCCAGGACTGCTGTCAGATGATGGATCTTGGCAAGCTCCTCCACCAGCT